>JAZEWU010000007.1:2027276-2057407 GCA_036362915.1 Geotria australis | reverse complement strand
TGAAGCGACACATTCGGACTAATGTGCGGCGCGACCAACGCCGGGCTCTTAGTCGGGACCTTTGTCAGACGGGAGGTTGCTAACGACGACCGTGACTGAGCTGACGCAGGTAGACGTCCTCACGTCAGCGCTGTTGTAAAGGAGCAGCGAGCACTGCCAGCTGTCGGTGGCCGAGCGGCAGGGGCCCGCGGTGCCAGAGGCTACCTCGTGAGTGCTCGCCAGGACTCCTAAGGTCCCATTGGCCCCTTCCTTGTGACCGTCCGGATGATAAACGTCCGCCAGTACTTGCCGTTCCCCTGCAGGGGGCAGCACAGATACGCAAGCCAAGCGGAGAGAACACAGTCAACATCGGCAGGTCCAAATGCAAGCAAAAACAGTTTTGGTTAGCAGGTATGTAATGAGGCGTATCGTCGTTGGGTAAAACTGGTTATGCTCCAGAGACATGAACTGAATGCCCTCCATGCACGCACTGCTCCAGTCACCAGGTTTTTCTGTCGATACCCCCAGGTCAACCTCTGGTCAGAGGCGGGCCACTTTAAAGTGAAGAATATCCAATTGCCATTTCAGATTTAACAACTGTCAATCGTTTATTCCCATTAGCTAGATCACTAGTAGTTCTTGAAAATGCTGTGGCGCTCAACATGTTATATTTGATATGGAAGTGTGTAATGAATGTAGGGGAAATCACTCATGCAAAAGTGAGCAATGCATTACAATGTGTGCGCTTTGTGACCCTCGGGTGAAAGGCGCTATATAAATTGAATTATTATTATTATTATTATTGACACTGGGAGGCACGTGACACCCGGGGATGGCACGGGAGAGGAATGCGACTGCTAGCACAATACATTAGCCTCGCAGCCAGCCCTGGCAGCAAGCCCCCTCTCATGTGCAGAGAGATTTGTTGATAACAAGCGTGGAGAAAAGTCCTCCAGCGCCAAGTTCTACCTCTCTGCTACTGTAATTATGGTATTAAAGTAAATAAGGTGATTATGATTTGCATTCATCGTGAAATGCAAGTGCTTAAGAGCAAAGCTAAGTAAGCGTGATAGACCCATGGCGTGGAAAACAACACGGTGTTGGTGTTTGTGAGGTTTTGCGTTGAGACCACACAAGGCATGGCGATATTTTTAGTGCTATTCATCTTCTAGACAGCGTCGATCACACTTCTCACGTAGGCTTCCTCTAGAGAAACAGGAGGAATCTGTCAATGTCTAAAAGGTTAATTTATAATGTTCACCCCCTTGCTCAGGTCATAGGCGTTCAACTAGAGCCCCTGAGTTAAGGATGTTTTCACAAAAAATAAACCACAGGTTCCTAAATTGTTAACGTTGAATTTTCTGTAAAAATGTGTTGTGTAATGGTTAGCACACTGGACCTGTGTTCCGAAGGTTGTCAGTGTGCTATGCTGGAACCACAGCGGTTCACGTTTCGCAACCCTCCTATATCCGGCTGTGGACACCCAGAATAACATCTGAGTACACCACAGCCGACTGGCTGGTCACGTTCGGTTGGGTCAAGTGAGGGCACTCCCACCTCTTCCAAGACATCTGGACAGTGTGAAAGAGTAGGCCACATACCGCCGAGTGGAGCTCTCTATAACTCCCTGTGGTGGAGGCCCTTCCGCCAGCAGTGGCATGAATGGGCAATTGCAGGCCTGCTCCTTTACAGATGCATGCTAGACTGATATTTCAGTGTTAAACATAAATTTCACATTGTTTTTTAAACAAAAGGATTCTAATATTTTCTCTACAGTTAAACCTTCATAGTTGTTGACATTTTAAAGATAACTTTATCTATCACCATTGAACTGCACAAGTCAATGGCCCAAAGCTCAAAACAGAATGTACTGATATGATATGATGTGTTTCGTGTTTGTCTATAGCAAACAAGTTGCATATGTAGTCCTTTAGTCAATCCACTGCTGGATTGGCATTTCTAGCCCCTGTAAGTGGTGGGGGTCATAGATATTGCGGTATGGTATAGTAACACTGCTCTCCACTAACAATTGTAGTCATGTGGCTATATTATTTGCCAGAAAATTTTCATAATTCTTTGGAGTGATGTTAATATTAGTCTATTGCTTTGTGTTGAAATATGCACATGCAAATGCACTCAGACATGTAATAATTATCTGTGTTATCAGTCTGCAGTAAGGGACGATGTTGCCCTTTGTCTTTTCACAATTAAATAATTGAGAATTGTGATAAACAGTTATTCTTTCAGGATAGCCATGTCGAGAGTTCCTCCTCTCTCCTTTGCGACGTTTCACGTCCCATGTTAGAGGCATCATCAAGCTAATCTACATCAATACAATTAAGTAATTTGCAAGTCATTTTATAAAAGTACTAAAATTGTCAGTGACTCCAGCACACATGGCCTACTCTTTCGAATGACATCACGGGGATCTTTAACGTCCACGCGTAGTGAAGCCACCCATGTAATACTAGATAGACACGTGTTTATTATTAGAGAAGTACTCAGTGAGCTTGAAAGCCCTGGAAGCGGGATTCCTATGACACGTCAAAAATACAGCGGGAATCAGCCACTCCATCACTAACCGAGCAGAGCCAGCATTCCCATGGCGGTGAGCACGGGCTTGCGGATCATCTGCACGTGCGGTGGGCGCGTGTCGTTGACCTGGAAGCGTGCGGACAGTGTGCGCTGCGTGAACACGTGCGGCACGTAGCTCAGGAACGCGTTGTCATTGCTCAGCAGCGCATAGTTGATCGTGCTGTTGGGTGCGCCCACGAGCAGACGCTGGTGCTGAACGATCACCTGGGTAGACACACGCCGCCGTGCACAGAGAGCGGTTACACGCTGCAGAGGTCCCCCCCACCCCAAGCAAACGTTTGTAGTATAACAAGGAAGAAAAAGTATGCATATGCATGAATTCTGTAATGCTGTCCAACGTGCATTCGTACCCTGAAAGTGTTTATCAGCGGTAAAAAAAAGCAAACGGGTGGCTGCAAGAGTGAAACAAAAATATTACTTGCAAAGTCCCTATAGTTCGTGTTTCTGTCTGAAAGTTTTGGGCAAAGCTTTGATACGTTTATTGAGGTTTCATGTCCCAAATAGCAACACAACTTTAAGCAAAAATGTTATCGGGTATTGGATCGTCTTCACAAGATTTGTTATAATCCGACGTAATTATAGGCAGATGGTCACTCACATAAGTGTCAAAATTGTTGGGTATACTTTTGAATCACCCAGAACTTTATTGAGAGTTCTGCCTATAACCGAAGACTAATACGTGTATTGAAGGTTCAGCTAATAAAAAAAAACAAGCCCTAAACTAAACAGTCATCAATCATAACCAATGTTTGACTGCTTCCGAAGGAATTAAATGATCCCCCCATCTGCATTTTCCGTTATTCGTTGTCCAGTTCCTGGGCCGTCGAGGCCCGTGACTAGGGTTGCCAACTCTGACTGGAGCTATTCTGGGAAACATTTCTTTCCAACATGATATAAGGTAATTAATTATACCATTCTTATTCAAATCTCCCAGATTGCTTTCAATAGTTACTGGGAGATCAGATAGCAATTCTAGTACACTCCTGGCCAATCGGCGAGGATTGAAAACCCTACCGTGGATCCCGGTGCAGTTGCACTCCCTGCACACTCTATAGCTGCGCCTCTGTGCAAGAAGACACACCACCACAGCCTAAAACAAAATCGTCCTTTCCATCATATATCCATAACCTATTTACCATGTGAAGAGTGGCTTGATTTACCATGCTAATAACACTCTGCAACTCCCCTGCCCTCCTGCTAAAAAATAAACGTCTACTCCGCAAAAAAAAGCAAATAATCACTGTCGAAAGGTTGTAGGCGTGACTATCGCGATAGTGAGTTGCAGTGCGTGTCAGCAGTCCAGAGCAGCTGCCAAGAACACACGGATTTCTTCGTGCTTGAGCTCAACCAAGAACACCACCAATTACACGTTGGCATGGCGCAGTGACACGTCTGCGAGACTGCACGCTCCAGAGGCCATGCCCGTCACAACGTGTCCTGCTCACGAGCACCCTACAAGCGACGCTTCTCCTTTATCTTGATTACCTACGACTGTGTCAGTGGTGAGCCAGCTGTAAATAATAGACTGTTTACTTTAGCACACACAACTGCTTCTCCCCCTAAACCAAGCCAGCGTGGAGAGTGCATGTTTCCATCGCAATATAAATCACCGCGTGTGTGCGGCGCGTATATATTTTTTTAACCCTGGCAAGCCTAACTCGAGGGCTCGTATATCCGTTTGGCTACCAACAAACAAGCATATATGAATAAGCGTAATTAAAATCGCTATCCGTTGAAGCGATACAATAGCAAAACAGTGGCGATTGTTTCCGATGTTCGTTGTCGTGCCTTCTAACATCAATGTTAAGGATGTTCAGACAATAAAAAAAACTCACTGCCTAGATTTTGTTTGTCAGCATTAACAACCATTCCAGCATTTTTTAGCTGACTCAACAGCTTCGTCTCGTTAATTACCAAAATGCTTTAACCCCTGGAAAAGAGCTGCGCACAGCATAGAAAATGTCAACTGAGAGCCTAAATACCCTAAAGCAAAAAGCCCAGAACATTATTAATTGGCGTACGAAGACATGGTGACTAATATTCATGATAAAATGCAACTTGTAGAGCAAGTATACTACTGCAAATCATGTTGATAATGTGAGCAAACAAATGCTATTGACATTGGTAATAACGCAAATTGTTCTAGTTGCCAAAGACAGCCGCAGGAATATTCCTCTTTATCGTTAAATCACAATGGTTAGTTAGCGTTTTAAAAACAAAGCTACTTTTGCCCCAAAACAAATATCCGAATGTGAATTTTTATTGAAAATTGAAACGTGTGCATATACGTCACGATGTCAATGTACTTCTTCTTCTTTGCGATTCTTCGAAGCACGATGGTCAGTCTGGATTTGTCAAGCACGATTCTTCGAAGCACGATGGTCAATGTACTGCTAGATGATAAGTCGTGCGGGGCCTCGAGGGTAATTTGACGTCAACTCACCACGATGGTCAGTCTGGATTTGTCAAGGTCAGGCAGCATAAAAGCAAGAAGCACAGTGCAACAAAGAATTTGGTTGACGTACCTTATGCTGACCAGCAGGTAGGTAGAAAGTGCATTGTGTTGCATACTATAGGCTGTGGCTTAGAAGGAACGGCATGTGAAGTCTAAAAAGGAATGCATCGCGCTTTTCACGATGAGTCGAGTCTAACATCGCGACTTGTACTATATAAAACAGCAGCAGCTGTTACTCAGTGACCCTAAGCAGAAGCTAAACTTACGTTTAAGATTTACTGGTGTGTGTCGAGCATTCTCCAAACAGTTTATTAACAAGAAGCCGAGTTGCTCTTTCAAGACACAGTAGTGCAGTACATGCAAGTCATGCTTACTATACTTCCTTACCGTACATAATGCAAGCAGCGCTCACACCCGCCAGGAAAACAAATTAAAAATACATCTACTGAAAAGCCTCTAATAAAAGCTAAAGCAACATTATGTGCATGTGTGTGTCTGCTGAGGCTACACCCCTGATTATACACCACTCATGAAAGCATCATTCTCATCATCATCACTAACATCAGCCTTGCTCAATCCACTGCAGGATGTAGGCTTCCCCAGGTTGCTGCCATCTCTCATGACCCTGCAATGTAATGGGAAAGCTAGCACCTCCACCCAAGCTGACTCCATCCTCTCCTCAGTAGACAACCTCTCCGGTGCATTATATGCATTATCTTCCACTACCATCATTATTCTTGAGCATCGGCGACGTGTCCTGCCAAAACCCGCATTTACGTTTCTCAACGGTCATTGATGTCTCTGATTTACATTTGTTTTCTGATTCATGTTCTGCTCTTTTGGTCTCTTCACTGAAATTATAATCATCTCTCCAGCTTCTTTGGACACATTTTAGTCTGTACCACTTTCTTCATTGGTGTCTACATTTCTGATCCATGTCATAGCAGGCAGTAGGTATTCATTACAAACTATCTCAGGTACACTGCTATGTTGCTTTTGATGATCAAATTCAGCTTTCCAAAAGCGCTCTACAACTTGCTCTCATCCACCTCTAGCACATGATTTTGCTTGTGCTCCACTTACAATAGCTGTCCTTGGTACAAATAATCCACTTCATGTTCCTGTTGTGCCCATTGAGACAGACATCTCCGAGCCAAACTTTGCAGCCTTCTTCTGTAGGTTTCCCTGACATTGCAGGTCATTCCCTATGGACGTTATCAAGAACAGGACGTACTGCTTATTGAACACCATGAAGGTAAACCACTTTACCTTGGCCACCATGGCAGCGTAGGTGACATCGGCCCTCCACTCTGTCGGCGTGGACCACCCGACGAGGGGGTCTGCCTCGTCGTTATAGATGGCAGTGGCTTGGAAATACGGGAAGAGGCGCTGGATCAACTCAACAGCCTCGACCTCCTGCTCCAGGATGTGCATGGAGCTGCGGTTGCCCTGCATGACAGTAAAACACTCCAGCGATCGTCGGTGGGACGAGTGTACGCGAAAAGCAACGCGGCACATGCATGTGTAGGCATACACAGATTTAGCCAGGAGTACGAAAATGTAAGCATAGTTCTCTGTCTTCAATGTCCTGGGAGTGAAATGTCAGACAATGTCGAACAACACAGTAATTCATAATATCTCAGGTAGCATACATTTTATGAAATGGTGCACAAAAACACTCCACTGACAACAGCATTGAACGACATGGCATAAGAAGGCCCTCAGCCAGCAGTGGATGGACAAAGCACTGTACGTATACAAACAATAACACCCTGTCAGCAAACACGTTTATTTTATTCTTCCCATTAGGGCTCCACCCAAATCCAAGGCATGTCATCTTTAGTCTCGCTGAGCTTGCTAAACCTGAGTGCGACTTAACAAAACATGGTACAAAGTGTGCGTATTTTGTGAACAGCTGCAGGCATTGCCGCTGGCAATGCGTGGAAAATTTTCCGCACATGACAATTTCCCACTGCGGGGCATTTACCGGTCTCCAATGTGTTTTCTGGTTGTACTACACGTTATTCGGCATAACTGACATATTGCTGCAGATCCTGGGAGCTTGCTCAGCTTTCATCAGGAACTTCCAATTCAGTTCCAGAAGAAGCTCACAACACATAGAGTGGAAAGTCGGACATCACACCAACCAAAATCGGTATGACCTGAAAACATATCGGAGAGCTATACAGACCCACGCAAGCAGCAACGTCATTCTGACAATTTGAAAGGTCGCTGCAACGTGCGTGATATTACAGGAGAACGAATAATAACGGCATCACCTTCTTGTGCATGGCGATGTAGTCGAGGCGCACCCCGCGCTCCCCTGTGAAGTAGTTTGCTCCGTCGTGGCAGTGCTGGAGGAGGGCCCAACACATGGGCGAGCGCGGTGGAGGCCGGAACGAGTCACCGGGTCCCCCGAACCTCAGCTGCGGGTTCGCCTGCCGCAGCCCCTCTGAGCACGCGTCGTAATAATTCAGGAAGCCTGAACCGTGGGATGACAAAATAAAAATACGAAAAAATCTGAGAAAAATAAACCTCAAGTCATCACCTGTATACGTGAAAAATAACCACGGCTCAATGTGAGTCAGGTCAATCTGGGTCGGCGACCTGAAAAAATATTTTTAAAACAAACATGCCACAGGCAGTATACCCCTGTGGCTGTAACCACGTCTTCAAGTGCCACCTAATATAATCTATCTCTGACCCAGAAAATATTCAGTCACAAGCTAAGCCCTATATAGTGAGGATTACTTTGTATTTTACGCATATTCGTTGCATAGTGGTGCATGCAGTTCCTCTACATATGCAATTATATATAATAGCGTTCAACACTCTAGAAATATAAGTATAACCAGTGCTTAACATCAGCTGAAATGGTCTCAAATGCCGTTCTGGAAATTGTAGTGATGTAAGTTTTCACGGCTCGATGATGGTTGCTCTTCAGAGCTATTCTTTCGGGCTAGCCGTGTCGAGTCATCTCCCTCTCCCCCTCACGACATTCCTCCTCCAACGTTGGAAGCATCATCAGAGAGCGAAACAGCTCGAGGGAGAGAGAGAGAGATCACTCTACATGGCTATCCCGAAAAAACAGCTCTTAAGTTCTCGAAATTATTTTAGCACGCTACATTTGTCTTGCCTTATTTTCCCATAGTTGTTTATAACCTGTTCGCAGGATTAATGGAACGCATGTTAATAATGAATTATTGTGTTTATATTTGATGTAAACATCTTGTTAAAGTTTGAAAATGAAGTGCATGTTTATTCAAATGGATGAAAATAGGGACATCTTTGAAGTGTATGGCATGTAGGGGTGGAAAGTAGGGGTGGCAAGGTCAACTATTTTTGGCATTGGGTTTTTAAAAGCGATGCGAGAAGCATATAAGGATGCGTGCTGAACGCCCTTCAGTGATTCCCTGCATTACCTTGCACTGTCATGGTGATGTTGTCGAAGTCGCCGTGATCTGGTTCATTCCAAGTCTCAAAGTTCCACTGCAGGACTTCACGCAGCCCATACATATCTGCCGCAATATAACATGCCTCCAATTCTTCAGGCACTCGGTGAAATTTCACTTTTAAAATGGCGTATAATTAAGACATAATATAATCCCATTGGTTAATTTAAGCTGGGAAACAATACGGTATCGCAGACACACAAATATCCCAAACACTTACTGTTGGGGTGTGTTTAGCTCTTCCACCACAATTTCTAGAGATTCGGTAATATTCTGTCATACACTGTTGTTTTTCATGTAGTGCAGAAGCATCCTACATTCAGGCAGATTGGGGTAAATTTGTCACTAGGTAATTTAGTTCCAGCCATGTGTTTCAGCAGTTAGTGGATGTGGTTCACAATCAAAATATCGCGCATTCAAATCCTGGTTGGGGGTCAAATCAGATATTCATTCAGCCAGGTCAATAAAGTGAGTACCACCACTTTGTAGGAAGCCAACAGTTGTTGCCCTATGAAAAACTCACTCATGCCATAGGAATGTGGATTTGCCAGCACTGCCTGACGTGCCTCACAAGCAGGGAGGGAGCACTCAAACCACTGTGTATTTTCTTCGTTAGCTTTAAGATAAATTTGGAAAACACAGCTGGCCTTATGATGACGCAAGTTAATGTGAATGACTTGCCGGTCAGATAATCTGCTTGCAAGGGCAGGGAGTCAAGTACATTCCAAATCACACCGACAATACCCTGTGGCATGGCGCCACCTGCGTGGCCACACGCAACGCAAGCATTGGCATGGTGCGGGGCAGTTACCGATGTAACGCTTTGCCAGCTCTGCTACCAGGCTCTTCCACGCCACCAGCTGCATTTTGTTTTCGAAGTCGGTGAAGAAGCCAGACGGGCTGCCCATGAGCTCGAAGCCTGCCAGGAACACGAGACAGTAACTGCTCTGTGCGACTTCACTCTTGCACACGTGTGGGGTATACTGACCAAATACAAACATTTACGAAGTCGTGTCACGAGAGTATTTTAAAATGCACACGCAAGAACTGTTGAGAATGGACATTTGTGATGTGATTAATAAACAGCGTGGTCAGTGTAAAATTTACTTGTTGCAAACACTCAGTCAGCCGATCAGTTTTTATTGAAGCTCGGAGGAACCGTTGAGCTATGTAGCTCTTTTTAACAACTGTCCAGCGGGAAGGGGTAAGCGGGTTACAACATCTCAGGGCGCTGGGGGCAATTTAGTCAGGACAATTAACCTAGGCATCGGGGGTCAAGGTAGAAGCGTTCACGTCGCGATCCCTGTCAGGTAATACTTAGTGTTGCCTGCGAATTCTACCAAACACTTCGAAGCCGAGCTGAAAGACAACGATGTCCAGAAGCTGACCATCGTGCTTCGAAGAATCGCAAAGAAGAAGACCTAGGCATCAGTGGACCAAGGGAAAACATGCAAACTCCCATGTAGAAAGGGACCTGAGTCGGGAATCGAACCCAGGTCTTCTTGCTGTGAAGCAACAGCGCTACTCAGTGCATCACCCCCACTCACCAGGTCTAAGGCCGTTTTGCATTAGAAGCTCCATCATCGAGTCCAGCTGGGTGAAGTTATAATGCAACCTTCCATTCTCCTCCCTGTCCGTTAGATATTTGTAATGTAATTATATACTGTACACATAAAACAGTCGCAAAAAAGCATATATAATCCATTACTGACATGTCTAAATATTCTATTACTCAAATAGATAACACATTTACAGAGAAGAGTTAATTGGTGATAAATATCGGGTATGTGAGAACGAATCCCCCCCGCTGAGTCACCGTGTGTATGAAGATTTCAGAATCCCCCTGACAGCCGCGGCATTGCCAAACCCAGTTTAACCGGTGTGCCTCCCAGTAGTTCCTCCAAACACAAAGGGCTGCAGACAACTATTTTAAAGGGCAGTTAAAGAAACATGCCTTTAAACAATTGAACCGGGAACTGGACAATATAGTAATGAATTATGTATTTTTATTTTCAATACAATTCGTGTTTGTGAGTTTAGGACCAAGTGACCCAGTATGCACCCGATCCCTTTGAAGATAAACATGTCTGAGTTCGTTGAGTGGGGGGACGGGTAATCACCATGCATAAACAACAGGCGGCCATTGGGGACGCACTGTGGGAAGCAGAAGGCAGTACAACAACATTAAGTGTTGTACTGCACGTCTATACCTCCACGTCTGTATCTCCCACCTTCAGCAACCAGCACTGCTCCCGTGTGGTGAAGTATGATCAAATATATCCGACGACCCGCGTAAAAATGTGGAGAGGCCCTCAATTACATTGTTTTGAACGGATAAGTGTGGATAAGAAACAAGTGGCACTTCTGAAGAGCTTCCCAAGTGATTCCGAGTTAGGTGGGAGTGAACAAGGACCCTTCACTCGAGTAGTTTTACCTGCTCTACAACTACGTTGGAGTACTTGAGCATGACCTTTTGTGCGCCTGGCAGTAGGAATTTACAAGCGTTGCTTACAAGGTCAAGACGTTAGTCTGAATTTGTGTTTTACACAGCTTTCCCTAAGACATAATACTTGTTCTATCAATGGGTTCTAATTATCAACATCGGTCGTGGTCTATCCACTGCTAGATAAAGACCTCCCCACACACTCGCCATCCCTCACGGTCGTGCGATGCCTCCCTTCATCTCGCTGAGACGTGAGTTCGTGTAATCGCTCCTCAATGGGCTTTTCAGCTTGATAAAAGTAAATAAGTATCAAGATTATAATATATACGGGTTGCCGTAAGTACGTTTCTAAAATAAATGCTCACGAAAAGCAGATTACTGGCCAATAAAGTACCCGTGCTTGTTTGTATTTTTTTACGGGACTATAACGTTAGTGATTCATAACAGACCGGTCGTAATGCGATCTTAAAAAGCCACAGAACCACCATGTACAGTATATAAATTGCCTTTCACGTCAGGTCAACGTCCGACAAACCGCAGCACTTCATGAACGCACAAACCAAAGTAAGTTAATAAAAAATCAACCCCCACCTTGGCAGTACTTTCTAAAACCCTCCGCAGATCACCAAACACAAAATAAGTAACACGAAACAAAACCGCCAATGCAGCACCACTTTTTTTTTTAAGGGGGGGGCTTGGTTGTCGCTAGAATTGACAACTCATTGCCAGTTGTTTAGCTGCAGTACGGTAAATGAATGACGTGGGTTCCGCCCCTTGTGTGTGGCATTTCGCCTCTCCCTAAATACTGTCTGCTCTCAACTGGCCCTGCCATGTGCTGGAGGCTGGGCTATTGCTGGGTCCGCGCACGTGTACGCACGTCGCTGTCAGCCTGGCTGGTGCTGCCACCGGCACAGCAACACGCGACACAGGCATCACAACTGGACCCCCACTCATGGACGAACAAGAGCAGAACGAGGAGTTGGCTGTCAACACGCACCTGCTCAGCCCTGCGTTTCACGAGACGGTGAGAATTGCACGCGACACTCCGCGATGTAGTTTTTGTTACTTTTCTGTGTGAAAGGAGACTGGAATATACGTGTTGGCGGTGCACGTGGTAGAGATGTAAGTCATAATTGCAAGGAAACCTGTTGGCATCATCCCTGGTTTTGTTATCAGACTGAAGCTGGCTGTCATGTCAAACCTGACATACCGAGTTGTGGATACCGTGTGATGCTTTGGTAACTAGATTTGGTGTATCTCTGTTAATGAAAAAAATAATTGATGTTTTATTGGATAGTATAATTATAATTCAAGAGTTTAAAAACAAATTTGGAGTAGAAATGTCATAGGCAACAACGCGAACATTCATGTGCTTTTGCTTTTGATTTGTGAATGGTCATGCACGTTTAACATGTCTGATAAATAACTAGAGTTCATAAATCCGAAAAACTTTCTATTTAGGAACAATTAGGTGTTGCGTTTTGTAAGATAATGCCACAAAGTAGACTTTATGGCACTCAAATAGACCACGATTTAAAGGAAGCTGCTTCACCCAACAATGTGCATAATTTAAATAGATTTAACAAGACGGCTTTTGTCACCAATGTTCTACATAATATTTTAACCCTTTTGGGTTGAATCATCAAGCCCAAAGGTTCTATTCGAACCTTTGTTCGAGGCGCCTGATGAAGCTGATTGTAATTATCAGCGCAACATCGTATTCCATTATAAATGTTGTGGGTTTGCTTTCCAACATACCGGTGTGCTGAAATAGTAAATAATTTGCAGGTTTTGTTGAAATATGTCAGATAAAATATTACGCACGACATTATGATCGTAATATTTGCCAGTCAGTGCGCGCACCGGTTTGTTTATTCATCGTGACTAATACTGAAAAAAATATTTCTGTTTATGTAATAATGACCACCTGTTTGCGTCATCATTGTAGGAAACTTACTGCGTGTCATTGTGCACACACGAGAATGAAAAAAAGTTGTTTTGCCACTCGTCATCATCATCAATGATCTATCCAATGCTAGAGCAAGGCCTCCCTAAGATGTTTCCAACTCTCACGGTCTTGGAGCACAACAAACCAGCAAGCTCCTGCAAAATGAGCTGCCTTTATCGTTCCATCCTTGCATTGGGCATCCTCTCCTTTTCCTGCTATTCTGTCGTTTTGTCTTGACGACAGGCCATCTCAATTTCTGCGATGTATCCTGCCCAAGCCCATTTTGCTTTTACTCAGTAAATAGGATGTTTCTAACTTGTGTGTGTTATGTCATTTAAGTTCCTCTTTCAGTCGATCAATGTAATTCAAAGGATGAGCAAAATACTTATTCGACGGACGATCTAGTTCCAAGCGTGAAACACGTTTTTCTGACATCTCTTGTGAATGACGTTTTCTGCTGTCATGCCTGCTTTGACCTGGATTACTTCCTGATGTCTGTCCTTTTGGGAATATTGCTGGCTCTCAAAAGTTTCAGAAGGGTGATCAATAAATGGGAAAGAACGCTGAAATAAAAAAATTACATGAAGGCTTTCGTGAGCAATGTTATCCATAATAAGCCCTTTTGAGTTGGGTCACATTAAAATAAGTGTCGTAAACCAGCCTCCGACAGAACCTTTGTTCAAGGTGTCTGATGAAGCTGATTGCGATTATCATCAAAACATCCTATTTCACTGCAAGAAAATGTTCCTTCTGGTATGTTGGTATGTTGATTTGCATGATGAATTTTTTTATTTTAAAAAGCACCCCATTCTGCTTTATTTGTTCACCTATTTAGTTCAACAGTTTGATCCCAATCCACATTTACTTATAATCATAGGTAATACACACTGCTAAGTTTTTCAGTTGTGTCACCCTGAATAACTATTTTATTTTGTTGAGAAAACTTCTCTGTTAGTTTTTATTCGTTCATATTCAACTTTGTCATATACCGTTCATAAAAAACAGCATAATTGCTTTAACAATGTAGATTACATGCCTACGCTGTATAGTAATCAAGAGCATTTTGGAAATCCAATGCTGGATAAAGTCCTATATGTATGCTGTCAATCATGCACAAGGTGCTTTGAGGGGGGGGGGGAGAGACCATTCAGGCAACCCTCACAACTGATTTAAGCCATGGGTTCACATAGTGACGTGTGCTAGCCACTGCATCACCACTCCACCCCAGTGATCTACAAGCATTTTATTAACGAACAGCGCTTCCATTCAGGCAATTGATAGCAAATATGCATCACTTGACAAAGGATTTATCACGAGTGCAGCTCCTGACCATATCGAGTTTGTTTGAAACATAATACATGTATAACCAAATAATGATATGTAGAGTCCTGACCTTGCTATTTTAAAACTGGCAGAGTTTGGAAATTAACTTTGTAATGTTTAGGAGAAAAATGGCAAAAACATCACGCAATGGTTTTTCCCCCCAGTTTTTTTCCACGCTTTTCTTGCATCAAATTGCCAAGAAAACCCACAAGATGCAACCTTTATTAACTCGCTCATCAATGAACGATTGCTAATAAACCTTCTTCTGTCAGCAAAGTTTACTTGGCATGCCGTTCCCTACAATGTATAACTAAAACTTAAATGCGCTGCAAACTAAGTTGTGTTTTCCTGCCAGAAAAGGTAAAACCTCGTATATTTGACTCTACATGTACTTGTCGCAGAGCTCTTAGCTCATTCTATTTAAGCGCTATCACTCCCCTAAACTATGTGTAAACACAGCACAATAGGTATAACTAACAAAAGTACATCAGCATTTACTGCTATAGAAATCCACACGTGGTTAGTGTGGTATTCGTGCTGAAGGCTTTATTGACAGGGACAAACAAGAAGAAGAGCTCAGTGTATCAACAGGGGCTGAAATGAGTACACAAGCTGGTGAACTTTGGACTTGAACATCGTTGAACCTTGGACTTGAACATCATTGTGCTGAACATCCAGCCATTTAACAATCACATGTACCACCATGGCCTGTCTCACCTAAGAAGAAAAACTCCTCCCTCAAACTTGCTCCTGTTTATACAAACTAAAGTACAAGTCCCTTGCCCCTTTGAAGTGGTGACAGCTATTTATCGCCAACTGTTTTAGTTAAGTTATTATGGCAATTCGTACCAACAGCCACCACAATGATCCTATTGCCATGGTTATTAGTTCCCGCAAGGCTCAGAGATAGTAAACGAATAATAAACCTGCATTACTGTGATCCAATAAACTCGAGTCTGTGACACTCAGACGTTTAAGTTACACAATGAAATAATTTCAACTTGCATTTTTTATGTTACGTAATGTATTGCCTTAAATATCTCACTGAACTTTGCTACACCTGTCGGACCAAAACCTTAAAACAGCCTTTGCAATGAGTAAATCACATTTATTCAAAGTAATATTAATAAAATAAATAGACTCACAGTATCTGTAAAAAAAAATATGAATATGGTATACACTCCAAAATTAATAGAGTACTGTATCCATAAATAGTGTATATTAAGTTTGATTCCTGGCCACGGCTAACATTAGTGGCAGTCATGCAATGCTCCAATGTGTTCCAGTAAGGCTCAGTATGGTAAAAAAAAATACCCTGGATGGACTGTGTTGCGAGGTCTTAATCTTGTTGTGAATTACTAAAAGGGCTAATAATTACTGCTAATAAAACAATAACATAAAAGCAGTCCTCTCGATTCGATTCTTCGAAGCGTGATGGTTATATGACAGTTTCCCATTGCAACAAGTTCTTCTTTAGTTGCAGACAGCCCTTCAACATTTAGAGATATAATAGTCAGTGCTGGCATCTGTTGAGCCAATATACGCGCACATCAAGAGATGTCAAACAGATTGCCCTTCAAATGCGAGTTGCACATTATTTAAAAAGTAGGATTACATACACAGTAATGACATTGTATAATTAAGTCCACTCCAAGCTCTGTAAGCATATTGTTTGGATGCCAAGAACATTTTTACACCAATTGGATTGGTGGATCATTCTTCTACACAGTTTGTTGATGTGCATCACATTAGTCAAAGCACACCATCGCTACAACATTTTGCATGGCATTTGCCTATGCAACAACATTGCTTGGAGTGGATTTGGTATAAATGACCGCATACATAAATGTAACAAGGTGTGTAACGCCTAGTTCATGTTTTTTTTCATGTAAACACATATGTTCAGGCACGCACGCATTTTGACACCACAACTGCGCCGTGGGAAGCGATGTGGGATGATTGCTGATGTGGAGCCTTTTTGAGAGCGAACCAATCCACTCTCAGCTACCGGTGGTGAAAGGTCACCAGGAAGACATTAGCATAAGTAGTGGACACTGCTGAACACTGGAGCTGCTTCACTTTGGCAAACGCATCGGGCATGGCAGGATTGGTGCTGTCCTACATGCGACTGAGAAGGCATGGTGAGTCGAAGGAGACGTGTTCACATCGCCACGACCAACGATGTAAATTATAAAGCGCTGGTTTCATTTCAAAACACCCGATGGTATTGCCGCTTGTCAACTTCCTTTTCGAAATTCTTTACTTCGGAGCAGCCGCAGCACTTGGTTTACACGACTCGCGGTAAACAGCCTATTGGCTGTTTTCGGACATCAACTGTACCCCAGCTGAAGTTTTCACAAATTGCTAAAACGAGGTTGTAAAACGCAACGCACAAGCACGATCGCTACCAATGGCTGAAAAATGGATGTTAAAAAGATTAACACGTTTTTTGTCCAATCTGGATAAACTGGTTATATATGGCAAGAACAGGAGGGAACAGTGATCTGATGATGACCATTAGAAGATAGTGATCATAACGAGCGTGACCGGAGAACGGTTCACCTGTATCTGGAGAAAACCTGTACCCCCTTTACCGCTTTACTATAGCGCTAGTAGAACCTGGATTTGCTGCTAAGCAGCAGCACATAACTACAATGTTTGCTGACAAGTTGCTGTTTGTGGATGCTGGTGACAACTGCACAGGAAGGTTCAGTTTTGTTACTTCACATTCATCATTGGTAACAGTGATGGTTACTCCACGACTTAGTGAAAGTCTCCCGGTGTTGTTGTGATTCCCAGTAATGCTATGCTACTGTACGTGTGCTAATATCAATCTCTGTAGGGGTCTTTTGAGGTGTCATGTTCGATCCTGTCATCGTCATCCCTTTTACTGTTGCGTCCAGCCCAAGCACATTTACTTTTGTCAATGGTCAATATGATGTCACTAAATTGAGTTTATTTTTTGATCCATGTGTTGCTCTTTCGATCTCTTCGTGGAGTTCCAACCATTCGTCTCTTTGCATACGTTTAAGCTTTTGTTCCATTATCTTTGTCAGGACAACTGGTAGTTTTTGTTCTATCAACCTACTGCACAGTTAGTTAAATGTATAGCTTCAAATTGCCATACAATATGAAATTTTGTAATAAAAAGTTGCCATTAAGTATAACAAGAAAGAAAGGATTTATAAATTACGTATTTTGCCACATTTAAGCTTCTGCTGTAAATAATGGATGGGCACGGTACTCGTCATGTAAATTATACAATGGCTAAAAAAGCTTTTAAAAGTATGCTATGTTTAATGAAAAACACAAAGTAGCTTTTACATACGTCTATGATACCATCACATTCGCTGTGAACTCAAGTTCAAGAGGTCATCACAGTTAAAGTTGATTCGACCACACCTAGGCATTATTCCCTTCTGCTAGATCATTGTAATTGTTGTTGTAAAGTCAACACCCATCGTACAATGGTCTCCTCTTATAGAATCCCTCTATTTGGCTTCAGGCTTTTTCCTTGGGTTCCAACTAGGGTTGCCACCCATTCTGTTTTTTCCAGCATCATCCTTTTTTTGAGGTACAATAGCTGTTTTGGAAATCTGTAAATCTTCCCAAGACACTAGTCCTGGTTTTCACATTCTGGTATTGTGGGATATTCCTCTTCCCAGGATGTTCTTGGTTTTTATTCCTCAAGTGGTAATTTGTTGTACTGCTAAACTCTCAGTGTTTACTTCAATATAATTGTCAACAACCTGCCATGTACAGGTGCCCCAATCATGACACCATCCCCGATCTACTTACCGTTTACAAATAAGACAACTTGGTTATTTTTAATGTCTCACTGTTTCTATTACTAGCTCCTCCTTACTTGTCGAGAATCATCGACGATGCAGTGCTACACATGACCACAACGATGTCAGCAAGTAAACTGATCACTTTAAGAATCAAGTGAATACATTTACACATTACGTGCCTTCACTCTCGTTGTAGTAAACAAAAATTGCTTTAAAGTCTAATATACATGTGCTTTTCAATATCTGTGCTTTTGTTTTATCTAGGCCACATACCTTCCCTCCAATCACTCTTGATCACTGAGCAAATTATTGGGTAATTATGATTAGGGGCGGCACGATGGCCTAGTGGGTAGCGCTACCGCCTCACAGCAAGAAGGGCCCGGGTTCGAATCCCGGCTCAGGGGCCTTTCTGTGTGGAGTTTGCATGTTCTCCCTGTGTCCGCGTGGGTTTTCGCCGGGCACTCCGGTTTCCAGGTGCCCTGCGATGGACTGGCGTCCCATCCTCGGTATACCCCTGCCTTGCGCCCTATGTCTGCTGGGATAGGCTCTGGCTCACCGCGACCCTGTACAGGATTAAGCGGTTTCTGGCAGTTGTACGCAAGAAAAATTCAACGTTCGTCAGTCACACCGTCCCTGAAAAAAATATATTCTCGGAAACGTTTTGGGCAATGGTCCTTCTTCATAGCACACCGAGTTAGCGGTCCCCCTATACAGTATATTGTGACCTTCCAAGATGCTTTGCCTAACTTGTCATGAAATTCTAAAATCATTAACGTGCACTTATACAAATACATTCTCATTGTAAATTAAATCTTTGTTTATATATTACAATATATACTGCACGGTGTTCTGTATACAGATACTGCCAGGTTCTATGGAGACAAAGTAAAGAATGTATAACATATAGCCTTAAAGCTACGAAACATCAGGAAAGTCTTAGGATTTTTAAACCCTTCTACTTAAATGGACACTGTTTATCTTCCTCCTCTGAATACCTTGCATGACAGACGAGGACACTGCAAAGCGCCCACAAAGCCCAGGCTGTAATGAATGGAAGGTTAGTCTGAGAGGGCACACAACTTGATTTTATAGCCCTGACCAGTGTAATACTTTACCCCACTGAAAGTCATCCTTGTGTGTTCAGACCACCACTGAATCTAAGGCATTCATTCATTGACGACGACGGAAGTACCGGTGCCAAGCTCGTGCTTGGCGCTAATGTGGACTTTGTTAACTCTTTCACGTTGTTTGCACAGCGTTACGTTTATAAATGTATGCCAGTCATTATACTATCACGGAAACAGTGGAGAATCCGTTCAAGTTATTGCAAGCTAATAAACTGCTTTCACGCACATGATAAAGCCAGTTTGTGTTTAGTTTATACGGCTAAAGTAATGAGAAATAAGCTATAAGCACAGAGTGCAGCCCTGTAATGTGTGAAGGCGGATGGAGGGGGCTTCCCCCCACCGTTCTAAAGGCTCAGCTCCTCCTAAATTCTTACAGTAAAGTTTAAAAATGTTGGTAGAATAGTTAACACCAGCTGTGGTCTTTGTTCAAAGTTCACCAGATCTGTTTGCGGTAGCCTTTAAAATGCGCGCGCTTAATTCGATATCCCAGTTGTCTGCAAGTTTGTGGGGGATAAATAAAATTCCAAAATGAGTGCACAGGGGATGAGAGCCAGAGCAGGATGCATGATAGACAAAAGTGGAATGTATCGTTACTTATTCTGTTTAGCGTTAAAGATTTGATTACCGATCCATGCAATGTCGTGCCCCCCTTGAGTTTTTGCACGCCCTCCAACTTTTAAACAAGGTCAAGATACAAAGTTCAAACAGGGTCAGTCAGCCTAATATAGTTGCCAATAACCAGATGATACATAAATCTCTAATGGCAGGAAGTTGTAATGCTGATAAAATATTTTCACGGCTAATTAATCTGCAATACCTTTTACCATTTACTGTATTTTTAAAACAACGTTTTCAATATGGACATCAAGATTAAATTGTAAATACATTTGCTAAACATAAGGGGGACCATTTGGGGAAGAAGAAAACACAATATATTACTTGGCCTTCAACCATTTTTTTTGGCCACTTACAAAATTAGTGATTTCATTGTGGGGCAGTGGCCGATTCTCTACGAAACCAGAAAACAGACTTCAATTTCCAGTCACGGCTAACATCAGTGGCGAGTGAATATGAATGAATCCTGAATGCTCCCTGGTATTCACAAGCAATGCAAAATATAGTCAAACAACCACCCGCAAAATCAACACGATGAATTGACAAAGGACCATAAGTTACTATGTTTTCCAAGCATTAATGTACCAGCTCCATCTGTCTGTCAACATCAGGGAGATTACAATAATGCTCATAAACGATCCAACATAAACAAAACCTGAGTATGATGTTGCGTTGCTATTAGAGACATACCCTGAATAAAACCAACCAGATTAATTGCATGGTTGCCCAAAACTTGGCGATTAAAACCAGAGCTTAAAGGAAAAGCCTTGTCAACCAAGGTAATTACGTGCGATAAAATCTCGTTGTACAAAGTGAACCGCACCGTTATTATCGCTAAGTAAATACTTCCGAGGACCAACGCATTTTGGATCGCGTCACAGAATCCACGCATGTAAGTGATTTTTTTTAATCCCTTGTTTACTATACCCTCAGGAGATGGTGGCTCTGGGGAATGGCTGTGCGGAGTCGCCCCATGGGGTTGGAGGCACGTGCGTGCGCATACGTCTGCAGGAGCGGGAGCGGGCCCCCTTCAATGCAAAGGTGGCACTGGCCAAGACAGTGGCCAACAACTGCTCCTGCTCTCCCCGTGAACTCAAGTTCTTCTTCCTGAACCTGTTTCCCGTACTGCGCTGGCTGCCCAAGTACAAGCTGCGCGAATGGATACTGGGCGACTTCATGTCGGGGCTCATAGTGGGTATCCTGCTGGTACCCCAGTGCATCGCATACTCGCTGCTGGCCGGACAGGATCCCATCTATGGCATCTACACGTCCTTCTTCGCCTGCATCATCTACTTCATCATGGGCACCTCCAAGCACATATCCGTGGGTATCTTCGGGGTGCTGTGTCTCATGATTGGCCAGGTATGTGGGATGTTTACACTATGTTATACACACGTATATAATGTACACCCGCTTCTTCACATCCAGCCCCTACACTTGAGGGCACTAGGTCCACAGAATGTTTGCAGGCCTCCACTATTGGCGATCATCAAATACCATTTGTTGCTGATGTATCCATATCATTTCTCTCTGTTATCATGCCTGTCATTCTACATTTAGTGATCTTCTGCCTCGGTATCCTTCCACTGGCGTTAGTGATGCTCTTCTGGATTCCTGCTTGGTGGCATTCTTCTGATATAACCAAAACACAGCAGTCTGCATCATAGACGCTTAAAATAAACGTGCATTCCTTTATAAATCCACTACAGGATTGTTTTTCCTATGCGGTACCTGTTATCGGGAGTACAGTAGTTTGACCATACTTCAACATGCTGGTTAGTGCAAGTTAGTAAATGGTGGGGCCAGTACCGCTTCAGATATCACTCGCCATTGATGTTAGCTCTAGCATGGCACTTGAACTCTGGTCACTGGGTTCATAGCATAATGTGCTAACTGTGCGATCACTGCACCCAACACAATACAACATGGATTTAAATCGCAGCTCAAGTAACCACACCTCCAGATGCTGGTACAGAGTTTTTCATTTCACAATCTTGATGTGATGCAGATTAAATGTTTGCAATCTTCCCGCCATGTGGTTAGATTTCTCATCTTGAAATTTTACCTTGAACTCTGTTTTAGGTGGTGGACCGTGAGCTGCAGGTGGCCGGGTTTGCAGAAGAACGCATCCAAGGGCACGATCACGTAGTCAACAATAGCTTGAATTTCTCCACGGGAAATGAAGAAGATACCTTCACAGTGATGATCGGAGGACTCCCCTGTGGCCGGAGCTGCTTTGCCATTGCTGTTGGCACCACAGTCACATTCATGGCTGGAGTTTACCAGGTTCATATTCATTGCTATCAGTTTCACTTTTGCACTGAGAAAGTACATCGCACTGATGCAGTTATTTCAAATGGTTATTCCTATAAAATGTTGCCTAGTAATGGTTTATGTGGTAGTTTAATTAGCATTGTATGTCATTTGAGACATGAAGGCCATAAGGAGAAATGCAACCGCTCACAATACATGCATGAAATTGTACTTGTATTGTTGTGAGAATTATTCCCATACAATTAAATCAAATTATATTTAAACTACATGCTGTTGCATTCAGACACATTGATCCAAGACAAACCGTATGAGCCAGTAAAAAAATATGAAAACTAATCAAGCCTAGAATCTAAGTTCTTAATCACGACAATTTGCCATATCTCGTATGCGCCACGTTATTTATCGTATAACAAAGCGTTACGCCGGTGTCTTTCTCTCCGTCTGTGCCGTCCTGCTCAGGTTGTCATGGGCATTTTCCAGCTAGGCTTTGTCTCCATATACCTGTCTGAGCCCATGCTGAGCGGGTTCGTCACTGGCTCTTCATTCACCATCCTCACGTCGCAGATAAAGTACTTGCTGGGTATTCACATCCCACGCACCAGCGGCGCCGGCGCCCTTCTCAAGAACTGGTACAACATCTTCAGCCAGCTCGGCAACACCAACGTGTGCGACCTGGTCACCAGCATCCTCTGTCTCCTGGTGCTCGTGCCCGTCAAGGAATTCAACGAGCACTTCAAGTCGCGCCTGAAGGCCCCCATCCCCATCGAGCTGGTGGTGGTGGTGGCGGCCACGCTGGCATCGCACTTCGGTGGCCTCAAAGAGAAGTAGGTAGTTGTGTGTTGCTGCGTCACACCGAAAGGGGTTCCAACATTGCCACCCCCCCTTCTTCTCGAGTCTTGAGAGTTATTGTTTATCTGGCGATGTGGTACCTTGGTATAATTTTAAGACGTGCTGACAATATAATGACCAAATGATGCAGAATGTCCCTGACCCTGTCAGATTTTGGAAGCTAAGCGGGGTTGAGCTTGGATAGTGGTTGGATGGGTAACGACCAGGCCAAAAAAAAACCCACGTATTTTAGGCTGCTGCTATGTTGTCAACAGATGGCAGTGCAACAAAAATCCATTATTGTACCGTACTATGCCGCAACCTTTTATGCGCCATGCTTTCAGCAACTAGCACTGACCAACGTGGGAAAGCGCGGTCAGGTAACCCCCCCACATCGCCACACACTCGTGAAAAGCGAGTACTTATCGCACACGGTATTGCTGTGCCGCAGGTTCGGCTCGAGCGTTGCGGGCCACATCCCCACTGGGTTCCTGCCTCCGCGTGCGCCCGAGTGGGGACTGATCCCGCGCATCGCCAGTGACGCCGTTCCCATCGCCATCATCGGCTTCGCCATCACCGTCTCGCTCTCCGAGATGTTCGCCAAGAAGCACGGCTACACCGTCCGTGCCAACCAGGTCCGCCTCGGCACTCTGGGACAAAGCAAAGGATTGGGGGACTAATGTAGAATATATTTTTTCTGTTTCATATTGCTTTCGATTTACCTCTTTAATATTCCATCCATCCATCAATTTTCTAAACCGCTTGTCCTGGTGAGAGTTGCAGTGGCAGCTGTCCAAGGAGAGTGGACCAGACATCCCTTTCTTCAGCAACAGATTCTAGCTCTTCCTGGGGGATTCCCAGGCGTTCCCAGGCTAATATTATACGGAAAAAAAAAATCTCGACGCTGGTTTGTTAGTTGTTCTAACAACAGACGTCAGAAGTACCTAAACTTTTATGGAAATAATAGAGCGAAAGAACGTTCTGCAAAGTCAAGCCATTTCTTTTTTGACAACTATATCTGACCTATACGTCCAAGAGAATGACTGCTGCAGAGATCGAGCAATGAGATTGGATCCTGTGCAAGAGTGAGATGAACAGCAGCAACACTAAACCGAGAGGAAATATGAAGGCGTGGCGAGGTCTTCGTGCCGCAGTAGATAGACAATGGCTGATTATGTTAAATTCTGATTTAGCTTCTGCTCAGCCCCCCTCTGGCCCACAATCAGGCTGTCAATTGTATGCATTGCCGCTGAGCAGCTCAACCTGGCTAATGAAACTGTTTGCTTTGCCTGTGTTTCAGGAGATGATCGCGATTGGATTCTGCAACATAGTGCCCGCCTTCTTCTACAGCTTCACGACGAGCGCCGCCCTGGCCAAGACCCTGGTCAAGGAGGCCACGGGCTGCCAGACACAGATTTCTGCCGTCATCACGGCCGGAGTCCTTCTCCTCGTGCTCCTCCTCATCGCCCCGCTCTTCTACTCCTTGCAGAAGTGCGTGCTCGGCGTCATCACCATCGTCAACCTCCGCGGGGCGTTCCGTAAGTTCCTGGACGTGCCGCGAATGTGGCGGGAGAGCAAGGTAGACACGTCCGTTTGGTTCGTGACGATGCTCGCGTCGGCTCTGATCAGCACGGAGATCGGGCTGCTGGTGGGCGTCTGCGTGTCACTGCTCGTGTTCATCGCGCGCACGCAGAGGCCGCGAGCAACGCTGTACGGGTGCGTGCACGACACCGACGGCTTTTACGCTGACCTAGAGGCGTACAGCAACGTGGCAGAGGTTCCCAGCGTGCGAGTGTTTCACTTCGACGCGCCGCTCTATTATGCCAACAAGGATTATTTTAAGTCGCAGCTCTCCCTGAAGACCCGTGTCAATCCCGCGCTGGAGGTGGCAGCGCAGAACAAGCGACAGGAAAAGCTTAAAAAGCAGAAGGAGCGTTTGGGCAGTGACAGTGGAGAGATGGTGAATAAGCAAGCAATGTTAGAGTTAAACAAACTACTGCCGACTTTTGACTTTCATACGATAGTCATTGATTGCTCAGCCGTGCAGTTCATGGACTCAGTGGGTGTAGGAACAATAAAGTCAGTTATGAAGGACTATCAGAGTATTGGCATCAAGGTTGTCCTGGCATGCTGCAACCCGTCGGTTACAGACTCCCTCCGACGGGGCAAGTGCTTTTCCGCGAACGAAGATAAGCTCATTTTCTACTCAATCCGTGATGCCGTGCAGTACGCAGAGGCTGAAGAAAGGCAACGTCATCTCGCCAACAATGTAGCAATCGATGAGTTGGAAGGCAATCAGGAGGCGGGGGCCTCTGAAGTTTAGGAGGCAATCCAACGACAAGTTGTTAAATGATTGCTGACGTACATGTACAGCCTCATATAAATAGGCTGCATTTACTGGATTGCTGAGTTCTTGAAAATGTGTGTAAACGATATCACATGAGGTATATGAATGCAATGTACAGTAAATGTACAGCGACATAGATGATGCCAGCTTAGGACCAATGCTTCCAAGAACATAGCTACTACAAGCTTGGCTTTTCACTGAGTTTTTAAAAAATTAAAACCAATCAACTGCACTCATTTTCTGATCAAACACAAGCACTTGGAAGTGAAATCTATTTTTTAAAAGCGCAAGATGTTGTACGGCTTAATGTACTGTAAATATCAAGCTTTATATGACAGAGGATTGTCTTCTTGAGACGAAAGGAAATATGCTTTACTAACGAAAAACCAAAGCACTTCTATACATGAGCATTTGACTATTTTATCAGTCAAGGCTGGACTTTGTCTAAAGTGAATTCAACTGTTTGTAGCAAATATGGTCACAAATGCTTATTTTATTATGTGTTTATATATACTGTATAAACGTAAGAATATATTTTAAAAGAGTTTTTTTTAATACCTTGAAGCACAGTAGTTGCCTATATGCTAGCTAGTGGTGTATACACTAGCTAGTAGCCTGAACAGTCATGATTGTGCAAGTACCAGCGATGGCTTGCTTTACAAGGTTAAGTCCACACTAAAAAAAACACCAAGGCTGAATCTTCTACATAGCACACCAGGTACTAATGAAAACGCAGATTACGCAAATATAATTAAATAATGAATCATTTGATTATGCAATGAATACCGGTTTTGGGCCCAATAAACTCAGAGAGATCTTGTTTTGCTTAACAACGAGTTATCAAAATGTTGTAATACGCATACAGTAGTTATTTGCTACGTACTCTCTAAAAACCTACTAAAGTGTGGACTGCCAGTCGTCCAAAAACTGTGCCTTGAATTGCTGCCAGAAATAAAACACTCATGTGACACGACATAAGGCATGTTGTTCAGGCCAAGATCCCATTGTCATATCTGGTTATGGTCAGTGAGCAGATATCACGATACAGCAAGATACCTCTAAAGCAGTTTAGTCTAAACATGGGCCAGAGGAAGTCTGAGAGCACCTGGGGTGAACGTGTACTTGTCTGTGGTAAGTTATTTTATTGCCTTATTGCATGGGTGGGGGACCTTTTATACATTTGGCAGGGTTTTACGATATTCTCGGGTCACGCTAGGACTGTATGATCAGAACTATTTGAAATACAACAGGTGATTGGGCATGCTAAACTTAGCAAATACAGGGTTTCCTGGTCGAAAATATTCCCCTCTGTTATCTGATTAGTATGGCTAAGAGTCTTGAAACAACAAGTAAATGTTGTCTGCTAGCACTTTCGAAGCGGTAGGGCCTCATTTGTCCACGGGCCGTATGAAATTAAGTCATGGGCCATATGTCCCCCACTCCTGTGCCATACACGTACACCAAGCCTTGAACGTGCGATGCGACATTAAATGTCATGTTTATGTTATATTATTTCATTCGGCATGTCGTCGCTGACATGCCGTTCTCTCCGCAGCCCTTGTGCAGCGCCTTGTGACCCTCGGGTGAAAGGCGCTCTATAAATGCTATTATTATTCCATGTTTTCTATTTAAGCTATTATATACGAAGTACTGTACTGCAATGCAGTGCAGTGGCTGGGTGGTCTAACTGTTTGAGTGCATTATAGGAAAAGTATTACTGCGATTTAGCAGTTTTATAACGGACATATCTGAAAAAGCAGCTATGTTGGTGTCATGGCCAAATAAAACATCCACAACCAAAAGGGGGCATAATGTGAATGCACATGATGGAGGACCTCATTTTTAATAGCGATGTATGCACTTTTTAACTTGAGATTCCTGTTAAGATGTTTTTAATTAATTAAACATAGAACAGTACCATTGTATGGGTACATGTATAGTGCATGGTCAGCCTATTTAAAGTCAATACACTGCTGGATAAGGACCCCACCACGCCGTGCCAGTCACGGGACCTATTTGACCAGACTTTCCCACGTTGGTCAGTGTGTTGAAGGCAGAGAACACATCCAAACAGTACAACAATTATTTTTTTAGAAATTGCCTTGTGCTCCCCGCCAACAAAGCCCCACAAGCCTGTGATAACTGTGTTTAATGCATAGTGGTTGCGCATGCAAGTACTATCCAGGATAAAAGCTACTTAGCTTCCCAGATATGAACGTAACAGGCACATTCCAGGTTATTTAGTCATAGGCACTTTGCACAATATTATATATACAGTGATATACTGTAGCAGGGAAATTTAAATAATCATTTCGTAAGGGACCGTTAATGATTATAAATAGAAAATTGTAAGATGGCAATGCAGTATTGTTTTATAATTCCCAGAGTGACTGCAAAAAATCATGCCAACTCAGGTATTGTCCATTTTTACTGTCTCTTTTAATGATGCTACTGTGACATAATGGTTAGCAGACTGGACTTGCTATCTAGAGGTCTTCGGTTGGATATCCCCACACGGTCGTAAAAAAAAGTTGGCAAGTTTCTTCAATCTCCCCCATCTGTCCATCCAACTGCTTGGGGAATAGAAAATGTGGGAATCCCACCTGTTCCAAGGTGTTTGGCCACCATGAAAGAGTAAGCCAAATGCCTTGCAGAGAGTTCCTTCAAATGAAGGCCCCTTCACCAGTGGAGTGAGCAAGAACAGCGGGGCTGCACTTTGACTTTTACAATCCCTTTAACACAGCCGACTGATAGCATTTGCTATACACTTGAATTATATACATTATATACTGGACTGTAAATGTGTTGTTTCTGGGTGAAATGGATCTTGCAGTGTCTCTGTGGAATTATCAGGTACAGTAGAAGTGCAGTATATCCCTCAATAACCTGCCAAATGAGGGTCATAACTAACATTATTTAACAGTGACTATGGATGGCGTTGTAATAGGTAAACTGGGAAGTTTGATTCTATTATTCAAGATGTTGAAAACGGTTAAATTAACTTGTACATGTTGCTTGTGTTCAATTATTTAGCGTAGGCAGAAACAAATAAATATGTGTTTCAGGGTTAGTAACAATTGTTTGTTCCATCTATATTTTGTGAAACGTATGTATTGATTATAAGACATATATCTGCCTTATTCTTTGAAGTGTCTAATTTCGATGCAATATCCTTGCACTTGTGTTAATGAATTAAATTACAGTAACATAATATCATGTGTCATGTCTTTTCCTTTACTTTTAAGTGCTCACAACATAAAAATACATGTATATTCTGGACGTGGCTGTGACGGCACACACTGTACGTGCCAATACACTGTAAAAGCAAAACCCGCGTATGAAAATAATTGTAAAATTAAACTTTCTTCCACATTCGGTAGTTCTGTGGACAACTACAAAATACATTTGCATCAAACACAAAACATAAAAAAATGATTACCACCAATCAGCTGTTTTAGCATCTGGTGTGTTGTCAGGTATTACCATGTGTTGTTAGGCAAGTAGCCATACGCTTCATCCCACATGCTGGCATAACCTTTAGAAAGAGAACATTTATTTCCTGCAATTATCAGCAATGTGCAGTTCCTGAATATGTAGATCTTACAGAAGCGACATGCACGGGGAGTGAAACGCGGATGTCATACCAAACATTGAGCCGTACAACCAAGAAACACATCAGAAGTAGAGCTGGATATTGCTGGTAACTGCTGGGAGCTTTTTTAGAAACTGAATACAGTATCCAGTTTATGAAGAATACCCCAGCACGTGTAGTGAAATTTCTAGTTAAATGCCAAACAACACAAGGTACAACCCAGAAACACTTTGGACAGCTATGCAGACAACCTCGAAATCTTAGTAATCAGGTGTCCAGCAGCAGTGTTGTACGCAAAACAAGCTCTCGTGTCATTTAAATGAATGGCATGTGAAGGGCAATGTCTGTGTGTGTAGGACAAACACAAACTATGTATAACCAAACAAGGTGCTGAGTGACAGGTACAGACCGGTTGGTCACTTGTGCTTCTCACCGTGCGGTCACGAGCTCCAGCAGCCAGTGTATGCGCACTTGCCGTATCCCACCGTGCGGCACAGCGCCCACATAAGCCAGGTTGAGCCGCTCATCAGGACTCAGTAGAAACTTGTCGGCCTCATTGTGGGGCAAAGGGGGGCTGGGGAGGAGGTGATAAAACGGAATTTAACAATCAAAAATAGACCAAGATCAATACATGACTTAATGTATGCCTTCCCAAGTCGTCATCATCTGTCACAGTCCTGCGACGTAACAACTGCAGATAGCACCTGCACACGTGCTGTGACTGAGAACAGTTTCAGGTTGAAGTTCTAATGGGGGAACGATATGTGAACATACTTCGCCACGCTGGTCAGTGTGCATAAGGGAAGAGACTCACCCATGACTATAACACGGTAGCCACGATAAAGTGTATTACGCAACGATTTAACATACCAATTATGTTTGGTTAAAAAATGATTAAACCAATAATAATTTACAACAATTTATCAATTAACTGCTGGATAAAGGTTTACCAATGCTGTGTCAGTCATGGGGTTATTGGACCATCCTTCACCAGGCTGGACAGTGCTGGTTGATGAAAAGGTGATGCGCAGAGAGGCAGATTCGATTCCGATGTATCACTCACCACTGACGTTAGCCGTGGCGGGAATCCAACTAAGCGGCCAGTTTAGATGTAGTGCACTAACCACTTCCTTGAAGTTTAACCTAGTTATATGTTTGTTAAACCTACACGGAAGACTTGCTGACTATTTCTTGGGGGGAAAGAGTCTTTTCATATGGCATACGTGATGATTTGGCCGCATTGAAATCACGTTATATCTCAGATAGAAAGCCATCCCCCTGGTACACAGCTGAACTCCGGGTTCTCAAGGCGAATGTACGCAGGGCTGAACGGATTTGGAGAAAATCTGGTCTCACCGTCCA
>JAZEWU010000007.1:1991882-2025732 GCA_036362915.1 Geotria australis | reverse complement strand
GGAAACCGGAGTGCCCGGCGAAAACCCACGCGGACACGGGGAGAACATGCAAACTCCACACAGAAAGGCCCCCCGAGCCGAGATTCGAACCCGGGACTATCTTGCTGTGAGGCGGAAGCGCTACCCACTACGCCACCGTGCCGCCCCATATTCAGATACAGTATATTCAAAATACGCTCTTGTTTTGAGGCACAGCCACTGATGGCAAACACACATGAATGCCTTTAAAAGCCAGTATTACACTCAAGTCATATGGTTGACAGGCAGTGCAACAAAATTGGCAGCTATAATCGCTTTCACTTTAGTAAACAACAGGGTACTTTGGATGGTGTCTGCCCTTTTTTCATGCACAAGTAGTCCAATATAATTTGATACAACTTCCAAAACGACATCCTCTTCTGACATCATTTTACATCGCACCACCATTCCACTGAAACATTTGTGTAGAATGTAGTACAGAGAATGTACCGTTATTGGGATATAATCCTTCATATCTCCCAAGTGCACCGTAACTTTTAAAACCTATTTCCCGAGGCGCTCACTGTGGCCGCATGGGTTTTCCAGTTCACGATCAACACAATACGATACCATAATTGTATGAATTTGGGCATGTAGGTTGGGAAGCCACATGTGTAAACAATTACTTTTAAGACCCTTGGTCAAAACGCTTTGTCAGTGTGGGCAGGAAATGAGATTGCAAAAATGTGACCAATGACAATAACATGGTACTGAGCACTGTAGAGTGCGTGAAGTGCGACCTCTACCGCATTTACTAACGAAGTACACACAACCGGCAAAGCCAACCCAAGTATCCATCCATTGTCAGAAACCGCTTAATCCTGTACAGGGTGGCGCAGTGAGTAGCGCTGCCGCCTCACAGCAAGAAGGACCCAGTTTCGAATCCCGGCTCGGGTGCCTTTCTGTGTGGAGTTTGCATGTTCTCCCCGTATCCGCGTGGGTTTTCGCCGAGCACTCCGATTTCCTCCCAAAGACATGCCTACGGACTAAATTTCCCCCAGTGCCCTGTGATTGAGTGGCGTCCCATCCTAGGTATAGCCCTGCCTTACCCCCTGTGTCTGCCGGGATAGGCTCCGGCTCACCGCGACCCTGTACAGGATTAAGCGGTTTCTGAAAATGGATTGATGGACAGCCCCTTGTCAATCCACTGGTGGATGCCTCCCCATACCTTGTCAGTTAATATACAAATCCTTTAAGCGTTATATACACCATGATCACACGTATGGCGTCTCCCCCTCAAGGGCCTCCTCAAATCCCTCATCTTCAAACTCCATATTATTCAACACTCCAGTGCCAGAATTCTCACCTACAAACGAGACGAGGTCATCCCAATACTCGTTCCTCCCCTGGTTTCCAATCCAATCCGGGATCAATGTCAATATCGCACACACCACCGTCAAGATCCTCCACGGACTCAGCCCTGTGTGATGTTGTCTCTTTCATCTCACTCGATTCCGCCCCCCACCCACGCAATCTTTGCTCCAGCAAGCATAGCTTTTATCGAAGCCCCAGGTCAACATTTCGCTCGGTGGGAAGTCGTTTATTCTCCTCTGCTGCCCTGATAGTCCAAAACGTCATCTACCGAAGACATCCGTGCTGTGGACCACCTTGCCCCTGTGCCTGTCTAAGTTCAATACCGTATTTTTTCCTCTGCATATTGACTGTCAAAATAAATGTGCCCACTCTCTATGCATAGCACCTCGAGATGCAGTCGCATTTGAACGCGATATGAATCCACGTTTTATTGCAATTAGTTCAATACACAGTGTTGTATGCGCATCAACATAACCATTAAGGCGATAAAGGCAATGACGACGGGGCATTCTCTTCTTCTTCTTCTTTGCGATTCTTCGAAGCACGATGGTCAGCTTCTGTAAAATATATGAACTGTCTTATAGAATCTATTGTAAGGAGCTGTCACGTGGAAACAGCTGTAGCAATGTAGTACGTTGGTCAGCAGAGGGCAGTGTAGTAACATGCAGTACGGTAATAGCATTTATAGAGCGCTTTTCGGTACAGCAGGGGTTCTCTCTACCGTTTTCATCCCAACCACCTGTGAATGTGGAGAAGCAGACCATACTATGGAACACTGCCTTGTCTGTGCTCTACTACCCAACCTCTGCAGCTCAAAAGACCTTGCGGAGTTCAATGAAAATGCAAGGGGCTGTGTAAGAAAATGGGAAACTAATTTAACCATCGCGCTTCGAAGAATCGCAAAGAAGAAGAAGATCCCAAGGCCCACTTGGGTCTGGTCTCTACGGACCACTTGGTGGCGCTAGCGGCCCACTGATAGGTCCCGACGCACCGCATAAAAATAGTTGTCGTACAGTACTTAGTCCAAAGACATGCTGCCTAGGTTCACTGTCCTGACCAAATTGCCCCCGGTGCCCAAATACGTTATAACTTGCTCACCCCTCCCCACTGGACAACTGTTAAAATGAGCTACATAGCTCAAGGGTTCTTTCCACCTTGATTAAAAACGGACTGCCCCACGAGTCTATGCTCGTCTAAGCCTTAAAACCACTCACCGACCAGCGTGGTGAAGTAATACATCATGGGTCAAAATATGTTGTGGCGGAGGAGGCCTTTCATCTAGCAGTGGATTGACAAAAGGGGCTGTACATACATTGCCCCATTATTAAATACGACGTACTGTATGGACCGCACGGACTGTCCAACAGATGCACATTCGAAATGAAACTACTGCGGGGATGTAAAGATATCTTGAAATAAGAGTTGGATGAACCCCCACGTCTCGTACTTTACCCTGTACGAGACGTGATGAAGATAATAATGGGACCATCCACTGTCAGAAACCGCTTAAGCCTGTTCGGGGTCGCGATTAGCCGGAGGCTATCCCGGCAGACATAGGGCGCAAGGCAGGGCTATACTCTTGATAGGACGCCAGTCCATCACAAGGCACCGAGGGCAATTTAGTCCGCAGGCCAATTAACCTATGCAGCAGCATTTGTTTGGACTGTGGGAGGAAACCGGAGTGCCCGGCGAAATAATGGGACCACCAACCAGAATCCTGTGCTCCTCCAGAAGTGATGCAGATCTCCGGTGACCGAGGAGATGTCCACAATCACGGAGCGAGGCTCACACGCGGCCCCAGCCGAGACGGCGAGTGCGACGAACAGCAGTCGATACATTGGCGATTTCGTGTCGGGATCGCTCTCCAGTCGATACACTTGTCTCAGCTACAGGCGGATATATCAGAAATCCTGTCGGTCAGCCAGTGGATAACAGTTTCTGAGCACATGTCCAAAGTCCCTAAACGCCAAGCGGCCAGCATTGTGACCCTCGGGTGAAAGGCGCTTTATAAAATGCTATTATTATTACAGCAGAACAATACCGAGTGAGCTTGCAAGCTCTTTACGGGATTCCTGCGACACGACCAAGAAGCTGCACTATGTACTGTATGGCGTAAACGTCCGATGTTTTTACACTATAAACGGCACTGTGTACATGAAGCAGGTCTGAAGGCGCCTTACTAATGACGGGATCTAACTGTTATTTATACCTTATACATATCTACTTTCCTGTAGTATTTGGCAGCTGAAAGCCGAATGTCGTCCAGTGGCGAAAGGATCCTATGCAATGACTGTATTACCACCGTGGTGCCACATTTATACCGGCGCGGCTACATTCCATCCGGACAATCTGGAGACTTCAAGGCTTTCGGACTTGATTTTCTCCAAAGACAAGCAGTCGTTTCGGCCCTGAAAATGTTTGTTTTGATTTTGAGCGCGTAATCACTGATCGCCGATCCTCAAAACGCGCTAGCGGCGACACTGTGCGGACATAAGACAAGTAAAAATCACAACCCTCTAGGCTATGACACGGCACGAAACGTACTTTCAGCTAGAATAGTGGTGGGTAGTCCGTCTTTACAAGAAGGATACTGAATGATTAGCTGATCAGGCTACGAAAACTGGTCAACTCCAAATGGGGAGCCACAGCACACACATTAAGATATACTGCTCTGGCCTTGTGCTATTCCTCTGCGGAGTATGCATGACCTGTCTGGGAGAGGTCAACCCATGCCAAGAAACTTGACCCGGCATTGAACAACACCTGCCGCCTGATCACTGGCTGCTTGAAACCCACACACACAAACAACCTGTACCTCCTCGCTGGCATTGCCCCTGCTGATATCAGACGGGAAGTGGCCAGTCGAGTCGAGATGACAAAGGCTACTAGCGATGAACGCCACCTCCTGCATGGACGTCAACCCCCGGCCCAACGACTGCAGTCAAGAAGAAGCTTCCTCAGCCATGTGCAGCCCCTAACAACATCTCGAGGGGAAACCAGACTCCAGCTCTGGACGGAAAAGCTTGAGAGTGACCCTCCTGCAACTGGCATGGGAATCCCACCTGCTGAAGACTTCCCTCCTGGCTCAGATGCACCATGGATTCAGTGGAAGACACTCAACCGCCTGAGAACTAGAACGGGACGATCAAAAGATGCTTTGGTCAGATGGGGCTACAAGACCGGCCCAACCACCTGTGAATGTGGAGAAGCAGACCATACTATGGAACACTGCCTTGTCTGTGCTCTACTACCCAACCTCTGCAGCTCAAAAGACCTTGCGGAGTTCAATGAAAATGCAAGGGGCTGTGTAAGAAAATGGGAAACTGTAATTTAACCATCGCGCTTCGAAGAATCGCAACGAAGAAGAAGCTGATCAGGATTAGATATAGGGAGAGTGTTTGTACTGTAATGGGTGGTTAAGGTTATTATTATGTATTGTGGCTAGTTATACGAGGCTCGTTGAATAACCGTAGTTTGTTTAGAGGTAATGCAAGTGCAGTGGCTTAACTAGTTGGTATAGTTAGGGGTATGTCTCGTAGTAGTGGTGGGTTGCCGAGATGGATGGTTAGTGGGGTTTGGTTGTATCGTCTGCTCCGCCTCTCAAACTTGTTTGGCCCTCCTTATTGGAAAGTACAGCACTCAACTTGCGTCTTAAAGTGTATCAATCCTACGAAGAATGTGATACACTATAGTACTGTATTTCATTCCTGAGCCAGGGCCATTATGACTAATATATGGCTCAGGGTATTAAGTGATACAATTTATTATGGTTGCTCTTCAGAGCTGTTATTTCGGGATAGCCGTGTCCAGCTCTGAAGAGCAACCATCATGGATCGAGCAGTGAAAACCTACACCAGTACAGTTTTTCCCTGGTGAGAGACTATTGCGAAATACATCTCTTTCGTAACATTATCTCTTAAATCAGTCTTAATATATCTACTCTCGACCTTAACCTGCGTGTATAAAGAACATCAAGTTAATCAGTGTTGAGAAATAATTCATGATCATCCCTCAAGGAATAATAAAAAAAAACCACAATGCATGCACGATTCAACTCGTGTTAATGCATGGTATAGTTAATCCCGCCATAGAAACGTGGAATTTCCGATGCAATACTAAGAACAACAAAACGAGCACCATCCAATATTGGAATCATGTTTACCAGTTGAGGTGGTTCGGGCACCTGGAAGGCTCCCCCGGGAAGGCTACCAGGCACGGCCCACTGGGCGGAGACCTAGAGGCCGACCCAGGACTCGCTGGAGGGATTATATCCTTCGGCTGGACTGGGAACGCTTGGGAATCCCCCAGGAAGAGCTGGAATCTGTTGCTGAGGAAAGGGATGTCTGGTCCACTCTCCTTGCACTGCTGCCACCGCGACCCTCACCAGGACAAGCGTTTTAGAAAATGGATGGCTGGATGTTTACCTCGGATTAACTTGGTAAGCGCCAGACTTTATTTAATCCGACTCCAAAGCGGCCATATTGCGTGAGGATAGACGTTGAACGAACACGGGGTAGTGACAAAGACGTCACCACGTATGCGTCCCTACCGTCGGGACGCATATGCAACTGCCCCTGGGTAAGATGGCAGAACAGGTTCCTCCAAATTAAAACGTCAACGCAGAGCGAACTAATGGGAGGTGGCGACGCTCGAATTTGAAAACTTAAAAATTCGTTGAGCAGCTGGATGCGCGCTGAGAGCTTCTCGTCTCATCATCATTGCCAGCAACTTTCCGGCGTTACAATGAGCACCAAAGAGTGGTAAAACTCACAGCTTTGACCACCATGGTTGTTCAGCTGTTGTATTTGCTGACTGTCGCGTGTTGTTGTGTTAATTTACAGAGTTTAATTTAAAACGCATTGTTGTACCCCAATCACCCGTACTGCTCATATGTCCCTTGCTCTGCTGTTGAATCCATCCATCCATCGGTCCTGGTGAACGGATGTTATGCAGCGCATGACTATATTAACATTATAATTGTTACAATTCAGCAGTTGATTAGGGCGGTGAATCATTACATGGTTTAATTTTGTGTTGTGTGTGGCAGTGACATGCTGAAGCAAGGCTTACAAGAGTATGTGATGCAGGCCTTAAACCGGCTGCAATCCGTGTGGGAGGACCTGGGAATCATTGAGGTCCAGCGGGAGGAACGCATAAAGAAGGCCAACGACCTAGTGAAGGTAAGGACCTTAAACCAGGTCATAGCTGGCATTGTGCTCTGTGTTAAAGAACATTTTCTCTGCCAAAGTCACCCTAAATGCACCCAACCTTATATTTCCGAAGCTAAGAAGTGGATTTTGTTAGTACTTGGATGGTTGACCATGAGGACCTGCCAGGTATTATAACTATGGGACTGGAAGATGGCCAGGATGTGGAAGTGTTGAATGGTATTCCGATGAGCGTAGGTTTTCCGCTCCAATGTTGCAAACAATTAACAATTATGGTAGTGGCCAAGCTTCCCAATTCAGAGCCATCCTAAAAAAGTCGTGAGACTGTTTAGCTTTCCTGTCTAAATAACACATTATGATATTTGGCAAAAATAAAATTGTAACTAGCAATACTTAAAACGTCTACAAATACCAAACATTTAAGGTGCATTGCTTTTTCACTTGTGCTGCACAGCAATTGATGGAGCAAATGATTGCAGAAGAAGAGGACTTAAGGGAGAGTGTAGAGGAGAGGATCCATGAGCATATGACCAACATTCAAGAACTCTGCAAAGAGCTGGTTTTGCCAGCATATGAGGTATGGTGGGAGCAGATATCATGATTCTAAAATAGCAGCAAGGAGGATTGTTAAATTATGTTAAATGTGATATTTTTGTATCTTGTCTTTGAATAACAAGATGGGTAGGCTCATGTGGTTGCTTTTTTTTTATCTATGTTGAAATGTGCTTTTGCAGTTAAGTGACTAAACATTTACTCTGACATGTGTAATTCAGTTATGATGGGATATCCTGTTAATCACAGTTAAATGTTACCATTTAGAAAATGAAACATCTATTAGAAAATTACCAGCTTCTCTGGGTGACATTCAACAAGAGATGCAGCTAATTATTTGTTCTGCTAAGCCATTGCTAAGACTCCTGGTCTGTATGAGCTTGGTTAATTTTATTGTTACTTTTAAAAGCTTTTTCTTAGGCATTAGCGTTAATGCTAATTTTGTTCATTAAATGTAATAACATGCTTGATTTAATTTCAGTGCACTTATCTTTATTTTATGATCTAGTCTGAATGGTAGCATGACTTATTTTTCGCTTATAGGTTTGTGACAAAAAAAACCCAATTTTTTTTTTAGTGCTGATTTTCCGTGCTCTGTCGTTGTTGACATGTCGTTCTCTTTGCGGCTTTGTGCAGCGCTTTGTGACCCTCGGGTGAAAGTCGCTTCTTCTTCTTTGCGATTCTTTGAAGCGCGATGTTAAATTACAGTTTCCCATTTTCTTACACAGCCCCTTGCATTTTCATTGAACTCCGCAAGGTCTTTTGAGCTGCAGAGGTTGGGTAGTAGTCGCTATATAAATGCTATTATTATTTATTATTACATTAACCGTAACAGTCATGAATGCAACGTTGGCTATGTTTTGTATCCTACTGCTTAAAAATAAGTGAATATCAATACAAATAGTACAGTACAATATTGCATATCCAACTCGTTGAGAACTGAGGTATGTGAACATGTCAGATATGTGAACACCTATAGAAATTTACATTTATGCCCACAGGGTTTCCGGACACAAGTAAAGTGCAAACTGTATTTAATATGGCGATATGTTTTACAGTACATATTACAGGAGATTAGGAACACATTACTGTATACAAAGTTTGTATTTTTGAGCACACGTAGAGAAAACAATTCCACCATGCACAAATACCGTACCGGTTTTATGGGAGGGGGAGGTGGGGGGTCATTTGGCCAGAGTGGATATGTGACATGTTGTACATTATTATTTTATAGTCAACCACTTAAGACAACGTCTTGCATCACGATAGTCTTGCAAGTGGAATAATGTGTGACGTTCTAGTGACAGATTCTTTGTGAATGCATTGCAGCTGACCGAGGAGTACCTTGTGCTACAGCTTGAGAGCCACTTGCGGCAGAAATTGCAGCAATTGAGAGTGCGGAAGACGGAGCGGATGTCTATGCTGCAGGAGCTTGAGCAGCGGCTGACACTGCTGACCAAGGCCCTTGGTATTACCTCACAACACAAGCCGCCAGCTGGGCCCGTGCCCACGGAAGATGAACTTAATACTCTTCGTCATTACATCACTGGGCTGGAGCTGCAAAAGGTTTCATAGTTTTTTCCAGGCTAGCTCTCCATGGCTGTATTGCTTCCCATTGAAATTAATGTCAATGTTTTGAGTGGCTGAGGTTTTATTTACTTTAGATTCACTGTTGTATGTACGTTTGTGTTTCTACAGAACAAGAATTTCAACGTTTTTATGGCCAACAAGGAGCAGATTGAAGAGTGCTTACGAAATCTGGGTGTAGGCCCTGAAACGGAGTTTGAGAGGGAGGTGATTTGCAACAATGAGAACTTTTGTCTTTCAGATGAAAGACTTTTCAAAGTTGAACAGCTTCTCAAAGAGGTGTGTGTCGGTCCTAAACATTTTTTCTATTTCATATTGTGTTTTGTTTGTGTAATGACGTAGAAAATAGGTTGAAACATTGTCCTAATTTTTGGTTCGTTTTCCAGGTGCAACGTAAAAACGAAAAGGCCAAGGCAACATGTGAAAGGATTCGTGTAGATTTAGAAGCCATGTGGCATCTTTTGCAGGTGCCTGAAAATGAGCAAACAGAGTTCACTGCAAAAACGCAGGGCTACCAAAACTCGGTGGAGGAAGCTGTAAGCAGTGCAAATGAACCAATTTTTGTTTTTCTCCGACACGTGTTTAAAGAACATATTTTTCGCAACTGACTGTTTCTAACTACACTTTTTTGTTTTACTAGCTAACTTCCGAATTGAAAAGGATGACACAGTTGAGGCAAGACAATATTAAGTGGCTAATTATACCTGTGCGGAATGAAATTGAGGTCTATTGGGGGAAGTCCTTCTATGGGCAAGAGCAGAGGAGGGCATTTTCCCCTTTCTATAATGGTAATCATACACACTACTTACATCTATACCTTATTTCACTGGCCATGTAATGTCTTACTATCGTATTGTGTTAAACTTCCTTTTTCTCTTTTTTTCCTAAATGTCCTTCCTGCAGACGAATACAATGAAGACTTACTTTTTGAACATGAGAGAGAGTTGGAGCACATGAAGGGCTATTATGACAAGTATTCCAAACTTTTCTCCCTCATCGCAAAATGGGAGCAAAGCTGGAAGATGTTTCTGGAGCTTGAGGTGACATTTATAATATGTGACAGCATTTTCAATAGTTTTTTTAATACTTTCCAATGCATTTTCTTTGTTCGTCTGGTACAATGGATAATGATAACTCCCATGAAGAGATTCCAAGAAACAAAACTCTGTTATGTTGCTATTAGGAACATACTGTATAAAAAACTGCCCATATTGACTGAAAGGTTACCTAAAACTTTGCAATGAAACTCAGCACTAAACTGATGAGCGTTACAAAAAAAATCCATAAATATACATCACTATCAGTCGTTGTCTTACATACAAACTTTCACCAGTAACTTTTACCTCTTAATAAGCTGAAGTTTCTTCTCTTGTTGAACAGCGGAAAGCAGCAGATCCAAATCGATTTTCCACCCGTGGAGGGAATTTACTGAAAGAGCAGAAGGAAAGAGCTAAATTGCAGAAAATGCTTCCTAAGGTACAGTTTATAAAACATGCACAATAGTAATGTGCCACATGGCTTTGGTGTTGTTTGAGGAGCACTTGACCAAGTCCAGTGTACTGTCGTACATTGACAGCTGGAGGAGGAGCTGGAAGTGCAGATTGGAGAATGGGAGGAAGCCCAGGGATGCAAGTTTATGGTGGAGGGACGCAACTTTCTGGCGTACATCGCGACGCAGCACGAGATGAACAAAGAGCGAGAGAAGCAGGAGAGAGTATGTGATTTAAATCAGTAAAGTAGTTTGAAAATTATGGGCACTTTTTTTGCCAGTGTGCAAATGAGAGAAGTGTTAAGATCCTAAAACACCAATTGGACACCTTTTTGCAAAGGTTCCAGTTTGCAGGAAGGCACACATTCATGTGGCAAAAACATGCAAACAATGCTATGATAATATATGCATTGTCGTTCAAACTGATTAGCCCAACACTAGAGACGGCTTTCTTTGTGTGGCTTCTTGCAAACTGGAACCTTTGCAATGGTAAACTTTAATTATTATTCACTCATTAATTCACCAAAGAGGTAATTTTTTGAATCATTGTTTTGTTCATTGACACTGGGAATGCTGTTCCTTTCAGCAATTGAGGAAAGCCAAATCGGAAGATTTGAATAATACCACAAGAACTGGACAGAAACGACCATTTTCTGGTACCCCTAGTGTCAGCAAAATGAGGAAGGTAAGCCGTAGCCTGTCTTCCTGTATACAGCAAACATGATCAGCTTGTATGTGCTCATTGTTTGTTGCATTTAATATATGTCTTCTCTAGACAGGGTCAACAATAGCAAAGGCATGAAAAGGGAAAAAGATGACATCTAAAATGTTGACAATTGTCGACCTCAAAGTAAGCCTATGTTTGTTTTCTTCCAGTTGAACCCAACTCCACCTGGAACAGCAACTATTTCTGAGTCTACTGCTCGCAGGCCTCCTTTGTCTGCGACAAGGGTGAGTAGAATACATCTGTAGCGTATTCAAGTTATTATACATGAATGCAATGTTGTCCGAATTGTTACCGTGCTTGATCACACAATTGTCATTGACAATGGTATTTTCTTATGTAATTTTATATTGAATGCTCAACACACTTACCCTGTGAAATTTATTTCCAGCTAAGGTGTGAATTGTTTCTCAATAATATGTTACCAACCATTTGCCGTTGCACTGGTGGATGAAAGTTTACCCTAGCTGTGCCAATCATGGGAGTTGTTGGATTACACTTCACCATGCTAGTCAGTGAGGGTTGTCACACACACAAACAACCTGTACCTCCTCGCTGGCATTGCCCCTGCTGATATCCGACGGGAAGTGGCCAGTCGAGTCGAGATGACAAAGGCTACTAGCGATGAACGCCACCTCCTTCATGGACGTCAACCCCCGGCCCAACGACTGAAGTCAAGAAGAAGCTTCCTCAGCCATGTGCAGCCCCTAACAACATCTCGAGGGGAAACCAGACTCCAGCTCTGGACGGAAAAGCTTGAGAGTGACCCTCCTGCAACTGGCATGGGAATCCCACCTGCTGAAGACTTCCCTCCTGGCTCAGATGCACCATGGATTCAGTGGAAGACACTCAACCGCCTGAGAACTAGAACGGGACGATCAAAAGATGCTTTGGTCAGATGGGGCTACAAGACCGGCCCAACCACCTGTGAATGTGGAGAAGCAGACCATACTATGGAACACTGCCTTGTCTGTGCTCTGCTGCCCAACCTCTGCAGCTCAAAAGACCTTGCGGAGTTCAATGAAAATGCAAGGGGCTGTGTAAGAAAATGGGAAGCTGTAATTTAACATCGCGCTTCGAAGAATCGCAAAGAAGAAGAAGTGAGGGTTGTTGAAGGAGAGGTGGGGAGTGCAGGGCAGGTTCGGATCTCAAATTTATAGCACTGAGCTAACCGCTTTGCCACTGTTCCTTTTGTGAGTAAATTTACAGTACAATAGTTTCACTTCTCGTTGTGCTTAAAAAGACGCATCGAATTTGCTGGCTGTTTCACGTAAAAGTTTCTCATTTTCCTGAAAAAAATATAGTTTGAACCCCATTTTACTATTATTTCCTTTTTTGTTATGATGGGAGCCTGTGCAGCTAAAGCCATTACTTTTTTTACATGTACCATTTTTATCTTGTGTATTGTTTTAGGCGCAACCCAAACATCATCTTGGATCGCAGTCTCAACGTCCCGTGCAGAAAGATCAAAATAAGGAGAATGTCATCGCACCATGATGGTCAACCAATGTTCCCCCTGCACTTTGTCATGACTAAATTTAATTGTTCTTCAGTTGCAAAATTAAAGGTATATTTGTACTGTAGAGCACCTTTTTACTTGTTTTTTGTGGTTTTTAACACCAGAGGGATCCATCGCACCAGTATCTGAAATACAGGAATACGAAAATGAATTTATGCCATTTTTGCAAGTTTTTGTATAAATAAAATACAATCTACCACACAGTTATGTTTATAATGTTACGTATTGTTATGTTAAAAACGCGTTCGTTTTAAATATTGCACTGTGAACCTAGGCTAAGTGAAACTTTTAACACAGGATATGCCAAAACGTAAAATACTGTTACTAGCTGGTGTGTAGTGTGTTTTTTTATGCATATTTTAAGTGTTGGCTTGTGATAACATTTCTAAGTCTCATACTATAACTCTTGAGTGCATTATGCAGTAATGAAAATTTGGCATTAATTGGACATTACAAGGTGATGTATGTGCAGTTAAAACTTAATTGGAATCGTCTGCCATTTAATATATGTTCGTCAAAAAAATTCTGCAGCATCACTTAGCTTAATTAGGGAGCATCCTGGTTTCATGAAATCTGAGAACCGCAGCACTGCACATGAGATAAATTATTCAATTAAGCGCATGTGCTGGTGTAAGTAATGATGCATAGACCATGGAGCAGCGTCAGCAAAAAGTATAGAAAACATTTTCAAAATGAAAATACAAATTATCAACAACAATTAGTTTAGTAATTCATGCTTTGTAGCTGGTCAATAAGACATCTCAACTTAAAATGTTACATAAGCAAACAGGATTTTGTTTCATTTTTAAGCAAATACATACTTTTGCGAGTGCCATATTTTGTAGCACGTTATACATGTTTTTTCAGTGTTATAGTTTGTAGTTACGTGCACATTCATTTTCAGTTAACATCACGTGTGTATTTGTGGTGCAGATTCATCATTGAGTGAAAAGAACGTTTAAAGTTAGGTTTGTTGCGTTATTCTTGTTCTTTGCATCGACTGTGCTGTTGGTCCTGTGGTGCAGTGATGTGGATATACATCACTTGTGCCTCTCTTTTTTAATGTAATGTACACTTTTCCTGCTACAGGCAGTTGCAAAATAAATAAACTTGTATTCAGAACTTTGTATGTGTACTTTCTACAGTCAATGGATATAATTGTACACAATCTCTAACCGGGCGGCACGGTGGCGTAGTGGGTAGCGCTTCCGCCTCACAGCAAGAAGGTCCCGGGTTCGAATCTCGGCTCGGGGTGCCTTTCTGTGTGGAGTTTGCATGTTCTCCCCGTGTCCGCGTGGGTTTCCGCCGGGCACTCCGGTTTCCTCCCACCATCCAAAGACATGCTGCCAGGTTAATTGGCGTACTGACTAAATTTCCCCAGGCGACCTGCGATGGACTGGCGTCCCATCCTTGGTGTTCCCCTGCCTTGCGCCCTGTGTCTGCCGGGATAGGCTCCGGCTCACCGCGACCCTGTATAGGATTAAGCGGTTTCTGAAAATGGATGGATGGATGGACAATCTCTAACCAGTAAAAGGCAAGCCTGGACAGGCTAATTGAATGTTGCTTTCATAAAGCATTTTTTACATTCCTTTATCAATAGTTCAATTTTGATTACCCCATGTTCAGTTTAATCATGACTTTAAAAAATCACCATTGTTAGAGTGCTTGTCAATCCACTGATGAATAAGTGACTACCCATGCCGTATCGGCCATGGAGGTTAACTATACCGTTCTTCACGCTGGTGAGTGGTTTCTGAAGTTGGAGGGGTCCAATGAACGGTTCAATTGCCACTTGCCACTGATCTTACTTGTGGAAGAAGCCATATGTAAAAGCTTGTGCCTGTGCTATGGAAGTATTTTAAATGATACTCCAAAATTACACGTGCATCGTGGTTGGAGGCGCTCTATTTTGGTACTTTCACACGTATAATACTGGTGTTTGTGAATCAAGGGCATTTTTTTTTCCCCACGGTCGACACTCACTGCTGCTGTCTGCACATGCATGGGCTGCCAATATAACTGGTGGAGTACGGGTTATTATGTTCGTGCTGCAGAAAAAGCTTACAGCCAGTTATGAGAGCTTTTAGTGAGACTTGTTGATGCCATGTGGTTTTTTAAAATTGTATAAAGTGTTGCACAGTGATGGCACATTTCGACAGTTTACCATATATAGTGAGAAAAGCAATTGACGGAATATGTAATGGATATCTGTTAACAAGGAGGAATTGAAATGCTTGATGTGAATTGCGATGCCAATCGTTAATCTGTAAGGGTGGTTGAGAGAAACGGGCCTTCTCTGCGGAACTTTTCATGTCTACAGTTTCACCTGATGACCTTAATGCATTGCTAAAGCCACAGAAGCAATGTGATCTCGTATTGAACCTCCGTTCAAAAAAGCAAAGCAAGACCTAGGTCTGGAGGTTATGAAGTGCTTAAATTGATTCAGCTGGGTTATACACTTTCAAATAGTTTATATTTAAGCAACAGCAAACGGTAAACTTGGCACCAGGCATGTAACAATCCAGTCCTTGTGATTAGATACATGTTGGTTGTTCTTTAAAGCTATTCTTTCGGGATAGCCGTGTCAAGCGCTCTCCCTTGCAACGTTTTGCCTCCCACGTTGGAAGCATCTTCAAGGCGTTCAACATGGTTATCCCGAAAGAACAGTTTTGAATAGCAACCGTCATGAATCGAACCATGAAAACCTACATCAGTACATAAATACATGTTCACGGTTTGGTGTTAAAATTGGATTGATGAAGTAATTATTTTATATATTTTTTTATTGCTAAATTTGTGGTGTCTAATTTGAACTCTCTCATAGCATCTTGATTTTACAGTCGTGTATGCATCAGTACTGTATTGTGTGCTTGTCTATATTGTGCACTGCTTGTGTCTAATGTTTGTTAGCATTTTCTAGTCTTGTTTGTACTATCTGTTATTGTCTGTCTTATTTGTATGCACTGGGTTGATTTGTACCGTGTTGTACTCAATACTGCCTCATGTTCTCTCAGTTGTACCATGCATTGTTTCTACTGTCTTATTCCCTCCGTTAAACCTAGAATAAACACTGTCATCAGCAGAATCATGGTTGCTGCAATCAATGCTGGTGAACTGCTGAGCTTACAAGCAAGGGCCTTCTTTTTACGATATGGGTCCTACTTTGACGCAAAAATCTCTAATACATTACGTAAAATATTCGTTAGCATCAATGTGGAGAATGTATTATTAATATTGGAGATATAATATTTGGTAAGTTATATATCGTCCTATTAAGACAGTGGTATGACGCTGTTTGAAGCAATGGTATGCTTTGGCATACCATTGCCTTGAGGGAGATGCCATCATGGAATGACAGCCAGGCATGTGTACCTGTTTAAACTGGCATGAAGCTTCTGGGAACAATATCAAACCATTCAAATTGGTCTCGGCAAGTTTTTCTTGGCTTATCAACAATGTAATGGTTGTGAGAAATGTTATTGATATAGAAACAGACAACCTCCCAAGTCACTGATACAAGCATTTGTTTATTTGCAATAAACGGTATCCTCGACGTCTGTTCCTTTACGTCCTGCTTTGTACGTACAGAACTGTGCAGTTTATGTGCTGTTAATGTGATTCGTAAGTGGGCAGTGTTGCTAAGTATGTTTAATATTGTTGTGCTTAGGCTTGCGGAAGCAATTTGTCACTAAGCTGCTATCTCATGTAGCCACCTGGCCTAATTTGACCTTTTAATAACACGGTGAGTATGGGAGCATTTAATCGCAGTATTAAAAAAAATCAAGGAAATACGATTTAAATTTTAATTTGCAGAACATTTTAACTTAGAGTTGTAAACAATACCTAGAACAATCTACAATTGAAAGGTTTTAGATGGTCCAGTTAACAAGGAATGTTAAATTGTGTTCTAAATTCAAACAGAAATCTATCCATCCATTGTCAGAAACCGCTTAATCCTGCACATGGTCGCGGTGAGCCGGCGCCTACCCTGGCAGTCACAGGGTGCAAGGCAAAGCTAAACCCAGGATGAGACGCCAGTCCATCACAGGGCAATTTAGTACGCAAGTCAATTAACCTATGCAGCAGCATGTCTTTGGACTGTGGGAGGAAACCGGAGTGCCCGGCAAAAACCCACGCGGACACGGGGAGAACATGCAAACTCCACACAGAAAGGCACCCGAGCCGGGATTCAAACCAGGGGTTCTTGCTGTGAGGCGGCGGTGCTGTTCACCGCGCCACCGTGCGGAAATACCTCGTTGAAAGGTGCAGCCCTGCAATTGCTAGCCCACGCCACTGCTTTTTCTAAACCGCTTGTCCTTATGAGGGTTGTGGTTGCAGTAGCCCACGGAGAGTGGACCAGACATTCCTTTCCTCAGCAACAGATTCCAGCTCTTCCTGGAAGATTCTCAGGCGTTCCCAGCCCAGCCGAAGGATATAATCCCTCCAGCGTGTCCTGGGTCGGCCTCTAGGTCTCCGTTCAGTGGGCCGTGCCTGGTAGCCTTCCCGGGGGAGCCTCCCAGAGGGCATCCTTAACAGATGCCCGAACCACCTCAACTGGCTCCTCGCAATCCGAAGGAGCAGCGACTCGACTGAGTTCTCCCGGATTTATGTGCTCCCTACTGGCATATCCGATTACAATATACTGCTGGGTGGACATCGGTGGTGAACTAAGAAAACTTTGCCCATGACTTTAACTGCGTTGCCGAGAGATCAAACCACCTACCTCTGGATTACAAGTCTAGTGTGTTGACGATTAAACGATAGAAGCATACAGCCCCAAGTAAACATCCTTAATTATCATTATAATAATAATAATAGCATTTTATAGAGCGCCTTTCACCCGAGGGTCACAAAGCGCTGCACAACGACAGAAAAAAACTAATAAAAACCAAAGCAACAAAAACAGAATTAAGGCTGCTTCGAATACACTGAAAGGTCGTGAAACTGGCAATCTTAAGAGCGGCAAAAATCTGCCAGCGTCCCCTAAGATGGCCGTCACTTCCTTAAAGACAAACACGGAGGGAGACAGGGAGGGTGAGCGACACGGGGGAGACATAGGGACACAGAGACAGGAAGACAGAGAGACAGACATGAGGGGGAAACAACGCCAATCTGTCCCGTGACCTCCTCATGCACCTAGCCTGGCACAGCAGGCAGCCCATGGCACCTGGGTCTGTCCCGTGACCTCCTGTCAGCGAGCCTTCGACACTGCGTGATAGCCTCAAGGTGCACCTGGCCTGGCACATGCGCCGTGGTGACGTCACCGCCAGTTAGTGGCGAATGGCGGTTAGTGTTGTTGTTGTGTGTCTGTGTGTGTCTCTGTGAGTCTCTATGTGAGTCTACTACGGCTACACGGGGGCGAAAACACGGGGCTGCCGTGCATACCGCACTCGAGTTACCGAGCGGGTCAATTCCCGAGCTCTTACAACTCGGACCACCACACAGGTGCGAGACACATACTGGCAATATACTCACCGGCAGTATACCCATATACCCACGAACTGTATACTCGTTGACAATGTAGGAATGTAAGTTTTCACGGCTAGATTAATGATTGTTGCTTTTTATTGCCGTGAGTATTTTGCCGAAATAGTCGTGGTGGGATCCGGTTCCGCTAAAGCTGCGTGGTGGGATCCGGTTCCACTACAGACCCGGATGTAGCCTGAGGAGTTGAGACTCCTCAGTAGCCTGAGGAGTCGAGACTCCTCAGGCTACTCATTTAATAATGGCGCTTTTGCTGCCAGATAGATGCGTATTTTTAATAAAGAAAAAATAGCCAATGAAAATGTTAACTCTCGACGGGATTCCTGCGACACAACGAACACGCGAATTGACAAAAATACAAACTAAAAAACTATGCAAACTAAATCAACACACCACCATCTACACCGCATTGCACATAAGTGACCGAGGACAAAATTTAAAAATTATATTTTTACACGTAAAAATCAGTATGCTCGATTAAACGCTCGATTCGAATTTGTGGTGGAATCGACTGCCGCGTGGATCGATTCCTAGCAGGGCGGGGATCGATTCCTAGCAGGGCGGGAACCGATTCCCGTACAGACACAAAAGGTTGAGGGAATCGATGTTGGGAATCGACACAAACACGCAATTTGACAAAAATATAAAATAACAAACTAAATCAAAACATCCCCATTTACACCGTACTGCACGTAAGGGACCAATTACAAACATAAAAACGCCCACAAATTAACTATCTCTTCAAGGATCTGTATTTATCCACATGGTTAGCATTAAAGAACTGGAAACGTCAATATAATCCACAGTTTCGAGATCTGCAGCTTTTACCAGTTTTGGATTTGAAGGGTGGATTTTATAAATATGTACTGTTGTCCAATTATGTGTTCAATCTGAATGGTATATTTTCGTAATTTATGAGACTTTAATGTGAATATAAATTGCTGTTATATCAATGGTAAAAAGACCTTGTAGCGTTTGATTTGAATGCCATACGTTAGAGCCCAAAGTGAATTTTCAGAATCAAAAACTATAGAAAGCAAACACTCAGAAGGCATTTCAATGCAATGTCGGTCCAGAGGGTTGTTTGTGTATACTAAACCCCACACTATTGAGTGGGTTAAAATGTTGGAGTTTCAAACTGGTTCATATATCGTTCATTATTAACGTGAGCCGTGGTCCGGAATCTAACTTGGGTATCTGGTTTCATAGTACAGTGTGCTTTGCACTGCGCCACCACCCCACCCAATTCAATATACAGTATTCTCTACTCCAAACAAGTCCTCTTTGGGTTACTGTTTTGTGAAAATATTTGTGACATCAGAGGAACACAGATAGCACATTCTCAGCGCCCTGCAGATATATTTAGTACAACACACTTCAGCTGAACCACTAAGAAACGCCTGATGATACCTCCAACGTGGGAGGCGAAGCCTTTTGAAGGCGGGAAGGAGCACTCGACACGGCTATCCCAAAAGAACAGCTATGGAAAGCAACTCCGATATATAGAGCCGTGAAAACCTTTTAGTACACCGTACTTATTTTGTTCCGTTAAATGACATTTGTGTAGAAAATTAAACTGCGATTATATAAATGACTTGGCTGTTATGGATCAGCTGTCAGGTTTTGTGTTTAATATAACAGCAAAAGTATGAAGCTAAAAACAGCAGCTGCCAAATAACAGTGTGTTGGCAAGGAATAGTCTTCCGTAAAATATTTTAAAAACGTAATTGTTTGTATTCTGCTTTTTAATTAACGATTTAGACGCAATCTCACACATATATTAGCACCTTAGTAGAAACCCCATATGGTCATGTTTGAACTGCGTATACAATAATTAGTAACCTTTGGGATGCAGTTGATTTCCAATACGTCAACCAGAAACACAGTTTGAAAATAATAATCTAGAAATCAATATGGTTGAGTATTTAAAGGGTTAATAATATGGAATTAATTGGCTAAATAATATAGTGTGCAAATTATTGGTCTATTAGGATTATTAGCAAAACAACCAATGTTGTATTCTCTTTATTACAGTTTGGATAATTATGTCAAGGCCAAAGAGGGCATCATGGTCGATGCCACCACACCTCCACGATTGTCTCCGTCCCTCTGTTAAATCATTATGATGGAAAATATATGATGCACAATAAGTAAAATGTACATTACGGTAATAAGAACGAAGGTATGTTTTTGTAGATTCCTTAAAAAGAGTGCAGGACGATAAGCTGGCCTTTAGATTTTTTACATTCTGTAGCGCAACGCGTTTGTGTGTTAAGTGCAGCTAATTCCATAACAACACATGTTTGGTGCTAAATCATTTGACTTTCACAACTCAATTGTATTTCAGTCCCTACGGAATTTTTTTTTTGGTAAATGTACATTTATTCATCATGACGTACAAATTTGCATATTGCAAATTTGAAACATTAGTAAACACGTGTGTGTGTGTATTATACAGTCTTGTTGCTTGGAAGCATATTGGGATGGAGTTATTTGCATAAGCAGAGGATGTCCCGAAGCAATGGCATGATAGTACACATTAATAGCGAGGACATTTCTTTGGGCGTGGTGATCGAATGTGTGGTAATTGAATTTGTCAGCTGTTATTCTCCAAGCTGTTGGCAAACTGTTGCCCTTGTCTGGCCAATTGCCCAACGGCTATCAAGCTGTGACCACTCTAACTACTAATTTGCATGGAAAACTGGAGCGCTAATGGCATGCCATAAAATTGGTAAATAATCCCAATGATACCTTTGCAGGTGGCTCAGCCAGTAGAGCGAGCTGCTTGCAATTTGATGGTTGCGATTTTAAATCTTGTTTGAGGGTTTATTCAGCTCATGGAGAAGTCAACAGTGTTTGTTATACGGGGATACTCAGCCTCAGGATAGGAATGTGGAGAATCTCCAGCCGTAAACGGGAGCTTAGCACGGCCTTAATGCTCATTTGAGCAGGGTATCACTTACATTCGACTATACCTCTGAAAGCCTCTAACTTTCTTGCATCAGTAAGGTAAATTCGGAAATAGCTGGCTATTTTTTGTAAGCACATGATCATGCATCAATTTGTCAGTAACTATAGCTTGTTACGTTCACGATACAATCATCAAACGTGTAAAAATCTGTTAAAATGTGTGCAATTGATGGAGCATCAAAACTGGACAACAATTCAACCAAGAGGGCATACACAAAACCTACATCAATCTAGGGAATAAACAAGACAAAAATAATGAGTTGCTGAATCATGTCTCCAAATTCTGCCAATTTGTCTAATTGTTTGGGTTGGGGGAGGATGGGTGATTTGTTAAATGTTTACTTTCTTGTTAGTTTACGTGGCAAAGCATTTTTATATTTAAATTTGTGACTCACACGTCTACACTGTGTGCCTGATAGCCAGTAGCCGTTGTTTGACTGATGGATAGTAATTTTAAAGTTATGATACCTCTGTTGTGCATGAACTTATGGTCTTAAATGAAGTGGCAGACACAATGGCAGATGGCTGGAGTCGTGGTACTGTGGCAGTCTGACCTCAAAACGTAGCAATATAAGAGCTGTGTGCAGAACATTATTTGTTCAGGGATGGCTCCCATGGGGACTTAATTTCTTCACCAATTATGAATGCATAACTGAGATGTATTAGCTCATAAATCGCTTTATCCTTTTTTCATTTTTTGTTACAATGGTTTAAATCGTTTTTTTTTTTTACGTTTTAGTGTGAACAGTCATGGGAAACCAGCATATGCAATGTATTATCCGGATGTCGTTCCTATTAAAGTGTTACATTATGCTAAAAAGACACTTAACAAGTCCACGGTCTAAAGCAAACATACCGTTATTAAATTCATACTGAATTAAAATTTCACCACCACAAGGTACATATTGCAGCAGGTTATTAATATGCCTCTTTCATATTTCACCAAAACACACGGCATGAAAGGTATGAAGAGTGCTCATACCTCTGAAGGCAGTGTCATTATTCTGACGGGCGTTTGTCATGTCCACACAAAGTTGGAAAGTACGTGACTACCCACATTTTACTCTACCATAATCAGCCCTCCCATATACTGACTGCAGTGTGGACGCTCTGCTACTTGGTGGACAGACAGAAGTGTATGATTCCATTTGGCTGAGACTTGACACATCTTCACAGGAGATGAATTAACCCTCACATGAATTATGTTTGGGCGACACGGTGGTGCAGGGATTAGCGCTACCGCCTCATAGCAAGAAGGTCCTGAGTGTGGAGTTTACATATTCTTCCCATATCCTCGACAGGTTTTGCCAGGTGCTTTGGTTTCCTCCCAGAGTCCAAAGACACGCCACTGCTGCCGAGGTGAATTGGTCTTCTGACTAAATTGTCCCTGGTGCTCTGCGATGGACTAGCGTCCCATTCTGGGTATAATCCTGCCTTGCGCCCTGTGTCTGCTGGGATAGGGTCCGGCTCACTGCGACCCTCTACAGAAGTGGGGACTAATAATAAATACATTAATTATGCCCGTTGTGGTGGACTGCTATGCTTTATATGACTACAGTATGAAATATGAGTATTTTCCAACACATTTAGGTAAGTCCCTTGATTTATGAAATCACATTAAACCATTAAAAAAAACATACTTTTATAATTAATGGGTGAGAGGGCTAAATGTTACAATGGTGACGTTAGATTACTCACGAAGTCCTCAATTTTCTCCCATAGCTTTGAAAACCAAAGCTCTTGATGGCCAAATATAAAGCATACACCGCCTTTTAGGTGAATAATGATTGTTAAGAAAAATGTATACTTTTGTTGGGTTGAAAAAACATGAAGAGATCCTGGCAAAATTGTAACAGTGGGTGGTGTGCATAGCACCAGATCAGCGATTGCAACGGTTGCTTTCCACATATGGAAATGTGGAAAAACGGATTCACATTACGAAACGGTTTCACATTACAAAACAACATAGCCTTTCTTCTCACAAGTTGTGGGTTTCCCAGGAACGCATGGAAGTGTGTGTACGTGTAAGTTACACATCAGAATTCGTTAATATATATGTTTGCGTCATAGTCATGTCTATGGTTACTTACTTTATGATTAATGCGTCATGAGTCATGGCTTGAAGTTCACCGCCACCAAGCACAAGAACAGCGTCAATGACGTTGATGCCTATTGCTTTTATATATAATTGCTATGAAAAACAGTTTACATAGAGCACTGACGAGCCTCAGTGCATCCTTGAAGGCCCTTAGCCAAAACGACGTTCAGGGCATCTGAGGTGATGAGTCAGTGAAGCAAAACATGTTCTCAAAATCGCATGATTATAAGATGAATGTCCCAATTAAATGGTAGAAAATTAATACTTGAATCGATAAATAAATGTTGTTCGTCATTCATTGCAGTGGATTGATAAATTTCCATTTGAAAATGTCTAACATGTGTGAGAGTGAATGTTTTCTTAACAGTGCATGGGCCACGCTGCAACAGTTTGTAACACATTCCCAGGCTCGTTGCTAGAGAATACTGAATATTTTGTAATATAATTTATAGTCGTGTGTTATCCATTGCTTATTATGTTACAATTTAGTTTTTTCTCTGTGTAAACAAACACTGTGAGAGATGAATTGCAGTGAGCACAAAACACTACTTTCAAAGGCATGAAATTAGTGAGAAGCCAAACCATAAATACAAATGAGCCTGCACTTAAATTATTTCCGTGTACATTTATTAATATTACAAATATTTTCACTGAAAATCCACCACTGTGACAATTACATGTATAATCATTTCCAGCTCTTTGTCAGTCCTCTACGGCATGAAGGCTTTCCCAAGCTGTGTTGGTTATGGGGGGGGGGGGTTGGCCATATTTCACCACTCTGGTCATTGTGGATTGGTGATGAGGCCAGTGGAGGTGGGGTGAGGGAATCACTCTTCACTGATATGAGCTGTGTCTGGGAATCAAACTCAGGCTGACAGGTTCGGAGATCAGTGCGTTATAACCACTGGACCACCGCTCCACACATTGTATCGATAGTTCCATCTGTAAATGGTTCACCACACGTATTTGGCCCAATTGGTAGATATTGTGGAGCCAGATTCCTCCCAGAATCCAAAGACATGCTGCCAAGGTTAATTGGCCTGACAAAATTGCCCCTGGTGGCCTGCGATGAACTGGCGTCCTATTCTGGGTATAACCCTGCTGTGCACCTTGTGTCTGCCGAGAAAGGCTCTAGCTCACCGCGACACTACAGGATTGAACAGGTACTGCTAACGATTGAATAATATATTGTACGCTACATTGTTGCAGATGACATAGCCTTCGCTGCACGGGGACCAAAACCTTGAGAACATTTCAGTAGAGTATCCGTCAACCAAGACCTCACCATTCTCAAATCTCACCCAGATCTAGCAGAACACTGGCGAACAGTGAAACAACCCGGACGTTCAGAACAAACACCTCATTCGAGACCCAAACATCACACCCCATGACTTTGACATTCCTCAATGACACTGGAGAGCCTATCAACCGCATCAGAACACCAACAGCCCTATACACGCAATTCCTTTATGAACTGAATGTTAAAGACAATGAACTATATAGTAAACCATTGTAGTCTAAATTCCTTTAAAAGAGAAGGAATAGCAAACCCGAATGAACTCTCTCCTGTAGCCCTCCCATGACTATTATATTAGACCTTGACATTGGCATTTAGCTCCTGAACATATTGTCACAGTCGACAATAGAATAGATTTTTTGTTGAATTGTTAATTGCATACCCTTCATCCTCAGCACCGGAATTATGGAATGCTAACGTGTTAAGAACCATATTGAACTTTACTAAAAGCTTCAAGCTTCCTCTCTGCGCCCATTAAAATCTGGAATTGATTTGCACACATCCGCGCGGTGGCTGTGCGCGTGAGATCGCTGCTTTCCCAGAGATGTCAGAAAGTGTTCTCGGAAAAAAACCAGCCGCAAACTAGCTCGTAATATTTACAGCGCACTGGACCGCACTCAAATGTTCCACTGCTGTACCGATGCAACAGTAAAACACGAGTCCTTTATAACAAGCTCCGCCGGGGATTACTGTTTGCGAACAGAGTAATCCCTTGGAAGCCGCTGGAGGCCGGCTGTCACTGTCAGCTTCAGGTTGACGCTCGATTCTCCACCTGACTGTGTGTGTAATGAAGCTCGCACCTTACGCCAAGCCGCTGACGTCTGCAACGTTACAAATAAAATTGAGACAAGTTACTGCCTTCACCGTGTTTGTCCTGTCTGTTATGCCTGGCGCGCATACAGATGTGGAGGTTTTTCGCGATTGCGCCGCAGGACGGCTCTCCGACGGGTGTTTGGTTGAGCCCATGTGTTGTTTGGCGCGATGTTCGACGTTCCGCTCCACGTGCTCTGGCGCTTCTTTGGCGACTGAATTCGAAAACACAATGCAGGGCTATGCGTGTAGATGATAATATGCTTCATATTAAAGTAATGTAGTGTTATAGGCTATCATCCAAAGCCTAATTGAACACGCCATTTAATTTTATTTTTCCAAAACTATTGTCGATGCTGGGTTTTTTTTACACGCACTTTAAGTGCCCAATAGTAATGTTTTCAGCAGGCTATTAAGATTTCGTATTTCGCAGAAAATTGTATTGGAGAAATAAAGACAAACTTAATTTGGAGAAAATATTAACCATCTTAGATCTGCCAAAGACTTGGGCATTATAACAACCAATAGCGATAAATCACCAGTAAGGCCCAGAGCATCCACATTGCATAACACTGTTATTATTGAAACCAATGTGGAAGTGCACAAGCAGATATGATTGAATACCTCAATAAAGGAGACTGCAAAGCAAGTGAATATATTTGTTGGAGGGACCCAAATGGGATACACATGTTTACCTGGAGTAATTATGGAATGAAGACCGGGATCAACCTGATTCAAAGTACAACCTTAATTTAATGGACTAATATGGGGGAAAGGGTGTCCGGAAGTTCGTTAAATCCGGATGTTAATATGACGATGTTTTATACAGAGTAATGACCGTATCTTATAACAACCTATATATTATGAACACCGTCAAACAGAGTAATACATGTATTTAATAGCAGCGATAAAATCACTAAAATAAATTATATTATTTCCATTTTGCAGATTGTTGTCTCAGATGTATTGGAAAGCGTTCGTTGCTTCTGAAGTAGGTTGAAGGTCCGTTAAATGGACGTTTTTTCTGTGAATATAGAGATGAGCGAGAGAAAGTTGAATTGCTTTTGGAAATGGAAGTTTATATAATGAAAAGCAACGCACCAATGTGCCTTGAGATTAATGTTTCCAATCAGTTAATATCACCCGATATGGCATGGATTGGAAATATCAACACTGACAAATAAAATGTAACTACAGCTGTGCTTGGGATTACACAGAGAGGGAAAGAGTAACACTCGGATCGGAGGACAAACAGAAACCAGAATTTATATTGACGTAAGAAAATTAAGTGGGCTGGGGCAGGACACATTGCTAAATGGGTTGACAGCCAATGGTCGAGCATGACTACATAGTGACAGGTTAACAGAGCATGTCCAAGGCGTAGGGGTGGTGTGTTCACTGCTCGTTCCAACGCCCACCCTGAGTAATACTGCCGTTGTGAATTATCTGTAATAGTGCACGCCGTCTACTTCACAGTGGGCCTTACAAATCACGTGGTGTCATTCTTGTGCAGCGCTTTGTGACCCTCGGGTGAAAGGCGCTCTAGAAATGCTATTATTATTATTCACGAGATTTGTACATTGCAAATCACTCAATTGGAATTATGCATTAGTACACAGCAACTATCATCCACTACTGAGAAATCTTGGCAGGATTCTCCAGAAAAAGAGTCATGAGACTTTCCTGGGCAAACACGTATAATAGTAAAAAAAAACCAAGCTGCTGCAGTCAGCAACAGCAATATTTGCTCAGCCAATTCACCTGTGTTAACCTGCCACAAACACCTCAGGGCTAAACGGTTGAATGGGTTCATTGTTGAATCGGTGATATCAGAATATATACGCCACTGCATATGTTTATATGTATGTGCCAGGTCACCAGAATCGGTACTAATCTGAAAGTGTTTGGGACATGGAATTTATTCATAAGGCTGCCACGATATAATAATGGTTAGCACACCGGCCTTGCAATCCAGAAGTTGTGAGGAACCCTTTCAGGTCCCTCTTCCACAACAACGTGGGCCGTCTGCCCTGCCCCATCGTCCTCGGGAACGCCGCGAATCGGGGAGTTCTCGCTGCTTTCCCCTTCCTGCGTCGTACTCCGCGTCAGAGGCATTCTTACAGAGACGGCTTTCACGCTGGTTCTCGCTGAAGCAACTTGTCGTTTAATATTCCACAGGGCACAAATCCACACGGCAGCTGTACGGCGATATCCGGCGAGTAACTCCGCAGTTCAATCCGTGACTCCTCCCGGGTTGACGCTGTACCGGCGCACTGTCTCGTTCTAGGTTAGCAGTGGATCATCTGCCGCGCAGACCCCAACACTCTAAACCAGGGGTGTCCAAACTACGGCCCGCGGGCCAACTGCGGCCGGCATCCATTTTTAATTGGCACGTATCAAAGTCTAAAAATATAATGGTCTATGGCCCACACATAATATTTGCGTTTAACTGTATTGTGAGTGGCCCAGTCCTTCGTATATTTTTCTGTATGTGGCCCTCAGGAAAAAAAGTTTGGACATCCCTGTTCTAAACCCACTCACTCAGTCACGCCTCCAGAGCTTGCTTCACAGCTCCAACTCACAGCTCAACTCTCTCTCGGTAATTCCTCGTCTTTATCTCAGATTCTTACTGACGTCACCCGCCTCGCTGGCTCCCTTCCCCGAACGTGTTATATTTAATACAAATGAGGTGTGATGGGAAGACAATGAGGGTTGGGGCCAAAGCGCCCATTTTTCCCCCTCGCCCCCCCTCTTTCAACGGGCTTGTCTGGACTTGCATTGATTACCTCATTACATCGTTCTCCGTTGAGCGGGGACTCGACGTGGTTACTTCGTTCACCAGTTTCTGGTCATACGTACGTCATTACAGAGTTTTCCCCTACGACTCACAAGCATGTTGAAACAATGGTGCAAGTTTCCTAAATGGCCCCACTTCTGTCCAGCAATATAAATGTGTAAAGCATTTATACTGCTATCTGTCAACTCGTAATTGCTAGGCAGGTCGTGAGTAATAAAGTGTGGTTACGCCCACCTCCTGCAGGACATGTGAAGAGTAGGCGAGACACCCTCTAGAGGGGCCCCTTTAGAGCCCCTTGTTGTGGAAGGCCATACTGCCGGCAGTAGCGTTAGAAATTGATTTCAGGGTGGCACCATTCCTCTATGTAAACAGTATATTTATATGTGTTTATATGTGGATACGTGTATTAGGTCACTGAGAGATGGGCACTATATTTAGGAGTGTTTTGAGACATGGCATTTATTTAGGAAGCTATTTTAAGGAAAAATAGGCATTAGTTGGTGGCCAGGATTTGGCTTAGGAACGGGTCAATGATTGTTGTTTTGTCCAGACCAAGTGTATACATTTACTGAATGAACACACCGGAGAAATATAACCGCGTTATTTGCCACATTCATCCAAACGAGTTCTGGGTCAGAAGGAGAAACTAAAAATAGGGTGCTGACTCTTAGAATCTCGTCTCATGTTGTGATGAGACTTGGCATGCTATTCCCACTTTACCCGCAGTTCAAAAGCCATTCTTGTAGTTCACATGTTAACCATGAGATTCCATGTAAAATGAGCATAAATGGCATGCTCCCTGGTCCTCTTTCAAACAGGATCTTGTAAAAAAAAAAAAACCTAATCTGTAGTCAATTGTCAATTGGAGTTAACGTCAAGCAAACGTAGCTGATGGTAAAATATTGCCATTCAAAAATTGAGGTCACCAATTGCTTCCCAGTAAGCCGCAATTTTTCAGGAACATGCCACCGTCACTGCGGTACACTATTGGTCTGCAGCCCCCTGGAAAGCAGGCAATCTAAAATACCTGCAACGGCAATTTTAATGATTTACAGTATTTGAAGACACTTAAACTCGTAAGGTTAATATTGCTCCTGTACGAATGTAGAGTGGTTTTGTAAGCACGGACGTATCCCTACTGTGAGGCTCAAATGTAGGTCACACTATCACACCAAGCCAAACCGTGGCCTATTTCTCAGTTTTATACGTACATTCAGCACTGGTGATTGTAATATACCGTTCCAGGAAGTTCTAAAATGTATCAGGAACAGGAAGCCGATTTAGTCAAGCATGCATAAACAAATAATAATAATAATAATAAAACGCATTTCATTTCTTTATATTTTCACGATACAGTCCATTTTTGTTGAGACAAGGAACCAAAGGGCAGCGAAGTTCTTCATTAGTAAGTGATAAACTGCGCTATAATCGTTTTTTGTTAAAATGAAATCATTTTAAAGAATAATGTTTCTATCTAGGTAGTACTGTGCTATGTTTACATACATTTATTGGCAGTTGAAGCTCAGTGTGTTTATATACAATGTGGACATCAGTCACGAAAGTTTTCAGTGCAAATGAAGAGCCACATTGACCGTTGTTAAGCCGATTTTGCAGGAATCTGTATATATATTAATCTTAGAATGCGCTAATTTCAGTCATTGTTATATTGAAAACAAAAGTTATGTATTGAAATTAGTATGCGTTAAGTCCTTCCTTTATATTCCATGGTCAAATGTATTAGCTGAGGGCAGTGTTGCTGGAGTAGGGTGGGTACCTGCATTGTAGAGTATACATATTTTTTCTCAGTAAGAGGTAGACATTCGAGTTTCATGGCATTTTTCAAGAAATTGTACAGGGACGAAACTAGTGACAGAAGGACAGGTAGGGTAAGGATTACAGCCAAGGTGACGACCACTGCGGAGATGGAATGATGCAATTCGCATATGTGTGAGAATAAGCGTTATTGTCGTATTGCGAGACTGTGGGGAGTGGAAACGATAGGGGACAAGGTGGCGCAGTTAGTATCACTGCCGCCTCACAGCAAGAAAGTCCCTGGTTCCATTCCCGGCTTGGGTGCTTTTCTGTGTGGAGTTTGCATGTTCTCCCCGTGTCTGTGTGCGTTTTCGCTGGGTACTCCCAACGAAAACGCTGTGAGGCCAGAAAGCCCCTTAATATATATATTAGAATATGTATGGACTTAATTTGTGTCGCAGGAGACCCGTGAAGAGCTTGCAAGTTCAGTGGGTATGTGTTCTGCTGTAATAATAAGCATGTATCTATATCTGTCTAATAACTCCGGTTTCCTCTCATAGTCCAAATATATGTTGCATAGGTTAAGTGTCCGAACTATATTGCCCCCGGTGCCCTGAGATATTGTAACTTGCTTATTCCTCCCCGCTGGACAACTGTTAAAAAGAGCTACATAGCTCAACGGTTCCTTGCAGCTTAAGTAAAAACTGACCGAGAATGTAGGGGGGCCCGGGGGGGCTTCGTCCAGCAATGGATAGAACAAAGCTGATGATGACGACGGTAACATACATATACAGTATTTGTACTCAACACGTACTATATACACAAGTATCTAGTGATCAACCGTGCAAATGTATGTACAAATAGCCAAGACATTAATCAAAAACACTGGCCGAATGCCGTGAGGTTTTTTTGTTGTTATTTTTGTCATTGTTCTTCGAGCTCGTGCACCATTGCGAATGCAACAGCAAAAAAAATATTGCTGATTTTCCGTGCTCTGTCGTTGTTGACATGTCGTTCTCTCTGCAGCTTTGTGCAGCACTTTGTGACCCTCGGGTGAAAGGCGCTATATAAATGCTATTATTATTATTATTATCATGAAAAAGGAATATTTCGTGCAATACTGCAGTCTCTTAAATACAGGTTTGTGTGGTGGAGCATTGCCTTGGTAAAATTAACGCATCTGCATAAAATGTCCAACGTAAACAAAGACAGCGCGGCACAGGTGTTAAACAGGATGACGAGGAACACAGTGCCTTTAGCTGCGAAATCTCCCAGCTTGCAGGGCTGACGTTGTTGACCTTGAGAATCTGGGAGGGATATTTACCGGCGGCGCGTTCGCTCGAGGCTACTGGTCAAGCACGCTCACGCAGATGGGGGCGATCGCAAAGCACAGCAATTGCCCCAGGCCTCATTGGGCCTCATCTGTTTGGTGGACGAGGGAGGCATCTTGACATCTGACCAACAGATGGCTTCTCTCTGGTCAACCACACTGCTTTTTGTATGTAATTTTTTCTAAACCTAAACTTCAATTGTGATCAGATCCATTTAACATTTTATTTACGTTTTTAGTTTTATATATATATATATAACGCTACTTGATATAATCGTATCGGCATCACCCATATGGTGTTCCTGACGTCCTTGGACTTTCAAGCAAAATATTGCTACAAGTAGAAGGCCCCGAAGCGGTTCGCCCGCTCGTTTTGACCGTGGGTTTTCTAGGATCAGTGACAGCTAACAGCGGGTGACGCTGGCAATTTGACAAACCTAATCGCCGTGACAGACTTTCCACTTTTAATCAATTCACAGTGCACCACCACTAAAGGGTATTGTTGATGTCCCTCCAGAGTCGTTATGGGAAGGGGGAGGGAAAGTCCAGGCATGATTTGTAAGCATCGTTAATTCGTGTAAAATATATTATTTTTCTGTCCAATTCCTTGAAGATTTTCGTTAGCAAATACGGTGTCGTTATTAAGCAGTCACACTTGGTTTTTTTACATAATTTAATGTGCATAGAGATGCAATTGCACGATCAATATTACGTAGAAAGTCACACACGTGTTCTAATGACAACGTTGTTTTACAGTTATTTAAACAATCCTAATGATGTTTAAAATCGTGACCAATTTATGGTTGACCATTCTGATTTTCAGATATCGCACGCTACCAATGTTAGTTTGAAATTGTCCTGGCCCCGCTGCCTTCGCCCACCTCCCCTTCACAAACCTGCAATAACCAGCGTGGTGAAGTATGGTCAAAGCAACACCCCGCTACCGAGCCAGCGTGGGAAAGGCCTTAAACCAACAGTCGATTGACAACGGGATGTAAAATAAAAATCTTGGTATAACTCCCAGAGAAATGCAGCACAGTTTGGTACCCTATATACACACACTCCAACCTCAACAGGTCTTATCTCTATGTTTATATTGTTAAACTGCCTTCCTTTTTTTAATATAAACATTAAATGGGCTTGATAAAGATCTACATCTGGTATTCATTGCAAAATGATTGTGGTTTCGAGCGGTTTATTTAGGAATGGGGAAAAAAATCACACGTAATTGCTTGTAAAGCCCACAGTCCCCATTCCCCCTCATATCTTTTCACTCGTTCTTGCATTCTGTCGCTCACACTATATACTGCACATATAAATACAACTGAATGGCAGCCAGGTTATTGTGCTAAAGCATCTCCCTTATTTTGTCACCGAATGGTGGTCCCATGGACCTTTTGTGGGATTAGGTTGATGCTTCCTTTCGCTGCCTTTCAAGCCGTCACGAGGGTGGCAATTAGTGTCCACCCGCATATTTTATAGCTCGTTAATGCAATGTTCCGAACACTGCAATTTTATCAATTGGGCCAAATGGCCCAACAGATGTGTTTTTTTTCTGGTCTGATAATATCTTGACTTTCATACATAAATAAATAAATCACAGTTAGAAATTATGCATTAAATTATAAATGGTGTTGCCGCACGGTGGCGCGGCGAGTAGCGCTGCTGCCTCACAGCAAGAATGACCCGGGTTCGAATCCCCGCTCGGGTGCCTTGCTGTGCGGAATTTGCATGTACTCCCCGTGTCCGTGTGGCTTTTCGCTGGGCACTCCGGTTTCCTCCCACAGTCCAAAGACATGCTGCTGCATAGGTTAATTGGCCGGGTGACTAAATTGCCCCCGGTGCTCTGTGATGGACTGGCGTCCCATCCTGGGTATAACGCTGCCTTGAGCCCTGTGTCTGCTGGGATAGGCTCCGGGTCACCACAATCCTGTACAGGATTAAGCGGTTTATGACAATTAATGAATTATTAACGGTGGAATGGTGTTATACTCCTGTGTATTCTGGCGAGGAGGAACAAAAGTGCTATACGGTTTGGATGAAAGTACATTTTTGTATAATCATTAGCTACAGTCAATCCACTGCTGGTTGAAGGCCTTCCCAAGCTGCCACAAAGCACTGACGATCCTGCGGTGTAATAATCCATCCAGCACCTGCACACAATCGTGAAACCATTGCTGCGTCTCCTCGCAGATGTACTCTCTTCATGACTGCTTCAGGATCACGGATTGAATTCAGTAATGTATTTGTGTGTCCTCTAATTATTTTTCAACTTGAATTCTCACAGTTCTGTCTCATTCCTCCAAAAAAAACCATCTGCTCCATTAACCCATATGGTAATATGAAAATGAGTGTGCATTGCTTTACAGATATTCCATTTCGATTCTTATATGCATGATTCAGAAGTTTATAATGATCGTAAGGATGTGTTCTAATTGATGAGTCGATGATGCATCGCATTAGCATGGCCTACTGGCCATGTTAATGCAATGCAAACTGTAACATTGCATTAATGACACTTAATGTAACATTGCATTAATATTTCAATGACACATAATGGATAGCTGAACTCAACCATATTTTAGAGGAAGCACCGTTATATTTAATGGTATACATGAACAATATACTGATTTACAGTCCTCTTTCAATCCACTATTGGAATGAAGGACACCCCATGCTCTGTAACTCATGGAGGGTGTGTGATCATACTTCATCATACGTCTAACGGGGTGGTGGCAGCGCACACCTGTAAACTAGCAGTGTGGAGGCGAGGGTTGGTAGATCGCACAAACTCTGTCAGTCTCCCTTTCCGTGGCCATCGAGGTTCCATACCCTGGCTTGGAGAATAATAATAATAATAGCATTTATAGAGCGCCTTTCACCCGAAGGTCACAAAGCGCTGCACAAGGCTGCGGAGAGAACGGTATGTCAGTAACATCAG
>JAZEWU010000007.1:1956748-1991824 GCA_036362915.1 Geotria australis | reverse complement strand
GAATTAAACATGGCCCTTTATCAAATTTTGTTTTCCAGACTCATAACGGTATTTTCTAACCACTGCATAACCACTCTATATTACCAACATACCGATTACTACATCAATGAGGATCAAGGTAGAAGCGTTCACGTCACGATCCCTGTCAAGTAATACTCGGTATTACCTGCGAATTCTACCAAACACTTTGAAGCCGAGTTGAAAGACAACGATGTCCAGAAGCTAACCATCGTGCTTCGAAGAATCGCAAAGAAGAAGACTACATCAATATGATCTGATATAAACAAACACTTCCTGGAGTCACTTTAAAAATCTCGTGTACTCACACAACATTAACAATAAGGGGCCTTTGTAATTGATAAACTCGGCAATTCAAACCACACTGTTTAGTTTGTCATGTGAGCATGAGAAAGTGATTGTTTATGGGAAGCTGTATTTAAAATATTTTATTTGTCGCTGAATCTCATATGTAGAGTGCTCTTGGGTGAAGCCACTCAAAACAAATACATGCATTCATAACAATATCCTGGCTTTCATCTGCTGTCAGTGAAAGGAAATCCACTTTGCTTTAAGCAGCATCCCTACGTCCTGTCCAGGGTGTAACTCTGCGCAGCTTAAGCGATCTGAAGAAATGTTGTAACACTATCAGATTCGATTAGCATGCAAAGCTAAAGTGGAATGAGATCACTCAATTGAATTTAAAAGTCCTTATTTGCTCATTAGGTGCTTTTTCATGGGGAATGTTGCAAACTGTTAAAAGGCTGAAAATAAGCTTTATTGTGTTAGCACCACGTGTGTTTCTAGATTTACAAATTTAAAAAGCCCCATCATTAGCGAACACGTTTCCCATGTTTATGAACAAAATAATACTGCCAGTGTAAAGTGCAGGTTTTCTGGAAGGAGTTATTTAGCAACGTAGTTGAGTAGAGTAATTATTGTGTTTTTGTATTGTTTTAATGGTTGTCTGCTATGGAACATTGCAATACAGCAATTTTCTTGCATGTCAAATTATTTATGAGCTGCATTGTTCCAGTGTCAACACAATTTTTGGTTATCAAAGTGTATATATTTTTTCCCAATAACAAATGTCATTAACGCAAGGCAATTATAATTTCCTTTGTGACTAATGCTATACAGCAAATGCATACTTTGGGAAATATAAGTAAATATTAAAGTAGGAAATTGGATGAGGGCTTTGTGTGTGAAAAATGAGGCCAGAAGGTTAGGACAGACATTAGAAAAGAAGGACCAAGTAATGATAGCAACAGCCGCAATTGATAAGGTTTTTAAAAACTAATTATTTTGTATTTTTCAAAATGAGGAGTATGCTCTAAAAATGACGTATTGTAAAATATTATCCTTGTGTCGCTTATTTATACAGACAGTTGTACAGGGTATAGTAGTCAGTATTCATTGTGTATATGCAGCATACCCGTTTTTTTAAACAAGACTTTATAGACAAACACATTACTACTAAGCCATGCAAACACTCAAATTGTTTTTCTTAACACATGCAAATCAATATATTTAAAAACATGAAACAAACACCAATAATAGTTTTTTCTCCCAATGATAAACATTTTCGTTTAGCTGCACAGTGGCGCTCCAAGGTCTGATACACAGATCCATTGAGCAGCACTGCACGCATCTCTGCACGTGAGCAATGCATAATTAGTGCCGGTGATGGTATCTGAGAACAAATGATAAGGTAATTATTTTGCGCCTTTAGATAATACAGTGCAGCGGCTTCCAACAAAGTGCAATGTTGAACTTGGGTGACCTCGCAGGGCAAGCTGCAGTTTTGGTAGTGTTTCTTTCTACACGCCAGGGTAAATTGATAGTGAATGCCTTAGCGAACTTGGTGATATCGACCACCGTGGCCTGCCTGGATGAGGCTCAGTCAGGATGTCTGAGGCCTCCAGTGCTTCGTCCCACTCCGGAAGCCCCAAGTCCTTTCTTTAGTGTTGAGCGATGGATTTCTTTGTACCTTAGGACAGTCCCGTATAGTGAGGGGCTGCGAAGCCCTACCCCTGCTAAAGCCCCAGCAGTCCTTTATTTAACTTTGCAAGCATCATTTGATATGTAAACTGTTTGCATTAGTTGTAGGGGGCTGGACAAATCACACAAATGTCTACAAATAAGTGACGGACCCCTACTTCAGGGTTAAGGAAACGGCTCGTATGTTGGCGAGCCATGCAGTGGTATGCCGTGTGTGTTGTGTTTGAGTTAGGGTCGGTCTGGTCAAGCATCATAAGTTGGGATCCTCTGATGGAATGGTAGTAACCGCCCTTTTGCACCCCAGTGTGATAGGTTCGATTATTGTGATTACAGCTGGGAGGATTACTGGAATGTGCCATTTTATTTACATTTATTATTTGTATGGTCGACTACACCGTGATCCGACTGATGATACTGATGCCATCAAGCCCCATCCATTACCTCCGAAAAAGCGTCACATGTGGGAATAGAGATGACACTATGTTTCCTAACTATGTTCAGGTTATCCAATTGCTTCAGTAATCAAACTGATAGTTTGTAATCAATCAAATAGAATAGCTGAGCTCTAGCTGCGATTAATTACAAGCTGGGTAGATTTACAGAAATCATTCCATAGGCACTCTCAAAACGTGTCCTTTCTGCTGTCCAGGATTGAAAAGGCAGAATTTTAATAGTTGGCTCATTTCATTACCTTGATACCTTTTACAATTAACTTCCTCCGTTAGTAGGAGCATGGCTATAAAATAGTATTCTATGCAAGCATTTGCTTTATTATTTTTAGATAGTCCTCGTGACAGAAATGAATTGTGATGAATGTAGAATGTGTGTGTGTTCATGTTATGACCTTTCTCAGATCAATTTAGCAAGAAAATGTTGGGCATGCGAGGGTAGTGTATTATGTCCTCAGACTCATTCCAGCAAACCATATGTCTTACCAGTCTGAATTGACAGCTTACACTGGGTCGATCCCTACACACTCCGCAAAGAACATCTCCCTCTTATTTTACAATATTGTTAGCGGTTGGTAGCAAATTTGGTTTGACATAGTAATTCTAAATCGTTTAGACAACTAGGAATAACAGAACTAGGAAACACCTGCATTTTGGAAAAGCACTCACTTTTATCGCTAATTGCTTCTAAAAAATAATTTACTACGATGCAAACTCTATAAAGGCTATTACCTCTCAAGTGCCTTTGTAAGATGTCCTGCTCATTGAAAAAGAACCTGTAAATCAGAATGTTGTCACATGCTGTACACCCCATTACTAAATACCAGATTCAAGTCACTACTCGCTGATGTGAGGAGTGATATATTTTTTAATCTTTGCCAAAAGCACACTTTTTAATGTGCTTTGTTGATCAGCAATGGTGATGCCAGAAAAAACTTGGCATAGGAGTTTGAAAAATGTTGGTAATTTTACAAGACAAACATTAAACATTTAAATGTTGATATATACAATCAAATGCTCTATGTGAGATAATGTGGAGAAAGTGAAAAAGGACCCTTGCCAATGGGGAAAAAAACCACATTTGTAGGTAATGATACTATTACAGAGAGGCGGAACAGTTATACAAAAAAGAGACATGGAAGAAGAATGTTGTAAACGAAGTATTTTAGGAAGGCTCTTCCTCTAAAAAAGAGCTTGACCATAAGGAGGCAATATTCTTGTTTAATCTGTAAAATCAGCAACATTCTTGTGCCCCCTTGCTGTTTTTTTTACAGTTTTCGGCCACTGCGCACATTAGGGCACAGGCAGTCTCTAGAGAGCAATGGGATATTTGCCATTAGTGGGCTGAAGCCCTCCGCCAGGCTGTGAGATTTAAAACATAAAATGCCGGCCAAATCTCTGGGCCCGAGCGGATACCCTGCGGGAAATTACAAAGATGATGATAACCAGTTAAAATTCCCAGACTTTGGTGACTGCCTTCTCTAATAAATTGTTCATTAGTGACAGTTGCTATGAAAATATTTTTTTTCATGATCAATTCCATTTACAAGAAGTGCACTCATTTGCCTGCCCCGTTCGTGATGGACACGTAGGCGTGCGCAAAAACAAACGTTCAAACTTACGCTTGCCAATTATGTTTGTGTTTTAATTTTGTGTTGTCTTTTCACACTGATTACTAACATAACCAAGGCAAATTTAACACTTGCGTAATTGAAACCAATGAGGCAGTAACCTTTTACTCATTCCAGCAATGAAAAGACATCTAGACACTGGGCATATATCTGTGGGAAGTTGCCTATAGCGGCTGGTTTTCTTTGGCAAATTCCGTTATGTCCACAACTTTCTGCGCCAGTAAAATGCAAAAAAAATGAAATCCCAAACATATGTTATTGTAGTGTTAAACTGTTAAGTTACAGCATTGCTTTTGCTGACACCAGAAACCAGTGTACACAGCTCTTGACTTCATTTCAGTCCGAGTGTTTTGAATCTAGCCTAGGAGGTAGTCATAAAGCTAAACAAAAATGATGCTCCGATTGAGAATTGCTTTCCATAACTGTTCTTTTGGGATAGCCATGTCGAGGGTTCCCTCCATCTCTGATGTTTCGCCTCATAATTGTCATTTGCAGTACATATGACAAAGCATAATGCTTTCAGAAATGAATTCAAAACATATGCAGTCGCGTGAATGCGTTTGTGGCTTTAAGATTGGATCAACATCATTCTACTCATTACATGTGTACACTCATATATGTGAGGTTGCAAATTAAACCTATTGCACAGACTGTTTAAGGGCTTCTCCACATTTTTTACCACATCCATTTCTCCAAATGTTTGACCCCCTCCCTCAAACACGCTGCTAAAACCTTAAGTGATATTCTGTATCACAAAGAATTCTATCGCATGTTTTTTTCAGACTCCATTTTTTAAGCAGCAGCATGTGGTGTATCATTATATTAATTTGTTTTATCGGCAACGATGCTGCGTGTGGAAATAATGTATTAAAAATTCATAGCTACATGTCAATGATAATTGATTGCTAATTTAAGGGACGCAACCATAAATGGAAAGCGTATTGCTAATGAATTATCCCACTCTTTTTTTAATTAGATAGATTATAAGAACATCTGCCTGAAATATTGTCCCGGAATGACCTCCATCTGTAACTAATGTTAATTTGCTTGGTTACATTAGTAAACAGCTTGTTGTCCACACAGTAAGTGGTCCTAAGCATGCCGTGAGAATAGAGAACATTAATATTGGCCTTATCGAGAACGGACATCCCTGAATTGAGGGTGTACTGGACTATGAGCCAGCATGATATCTTTGTCCCGCGCCTACGCAATATGATCTGTTTGCTTTAATTCCTACATCTCCAAGCCCCATGAGCCTATAAACATCTGCACGCGCCCGCTGTGGGTTTATGAGTCCCTTTTGAGAAGGGCTCACTAGGGTTTTAGTCCAGCTGTTGAGTTCATCATAACAGTGGGAAGCCTGAAGGTTCGTTACAGTAAACCGTCTGAAGAGCCAGGATTTACACCATGATGTATCTGTCCTCATGGATAATCCAGGCCAAGAGAACGATGCTTGGCCTATTTGCTTGGTCTTAACATGTCGGATCGCTTACGTCTGTGGCTCATAAGTTGTCTGCAAACAATGGACTGTTATCCATATAGTTGAGAAATGGTTTTTTATCCCACTCTTTTCCAAAGTAAACAGTCTTTGGATTCATAACGACATTTTTCAGGTTATATTTTAATATGGTGGGGAGCACTGTGCTTTGAACACAGCTTCCTGAGTTCAGTTCCAGGTCATGACTAACATAAGTGGTGAGTGATATCTCAACTGGTCCTGGCCTCCTCCCTCTTCACTAATCACTATGATTGATACGGTTTGGAGAAACCTTCATCCAGCAATGGATTGAGCAACGGTTGTACATTATCATTACAATATTATTGGTTCAGATAATGCAGTTGAAAAATGAAAACTGCCATTATTTAAAATCGCATTTCTGTTTAACGATTATCACGTGGGTTAAGATATTTGTTGCTTAGGTTATGCATAAACCAGTGCGATACAAATGTTAGATATCATTTTGGCGGCAGGGTGGTTCAGTGGTAATATCTGTGCCTCACAGAAGAGAAAGGTCTTGCCCCAGGCGGGAATCGAACCACCTCGGGCACCTTTCCCTGTTCAGATTGTGTGTCCTCCTCCTATTGTGCGTGGGTTTCCTCCGGGTTCTCCGGTTTCCTCCCACAACTATAAAAAAACACGCATTAATTAATTGGGCAATAACATCATAATATATAGGATGCACTGTGACAAAATGTTGGCCCCGGCTAACTGCCTGGCTGCCTTCCCCCCTCCCCCACTTCTCTGCGGTTTCGTCGCGCCTCTGAGTCGTTCTCTTTTCAAATTAATATCTTCAAAATTAAATGAATATGTGCGCGTTATAAATTGCATTTATTATAATAATAATCATGATAGTTTTCATCCCTATGACAATCCCCTGATGGATGAAGATCTATTTGTCCGTAGTTTTGTTCATTGGGGTTGTTTGACCATACTTCATCACATTGGTCAGAGCGGGTTGGTAGAGAGGGTTCCCAGGACAGGTTCAGACTATCACAACCTTTGACCTGAGCCATGGCCGCAAATCAAAGTCAGGTGGGCTGCGTTCGTATCCAATGTGCCAGGGCTAAACCCCAAATGTTAGATAGGGAGGTGAACACAGTGTAACCTTTTGACATGGTCTTGCCAAAGGTAAAACTATCAGATAAACATACTAATATGTGAGCGTTAGGTCATTCACCACAACCCATATAAAAGTAGTAATTGCCCCTCCCCCCCGTGTTTAAATGTATCGAGTTTCACACCAGCTTGCAGAGTTGCTCAATGGAGCTTGCAAGCCACTGCTGCATGCTCTATAAATCCCGGCCTTCGGCATCCCGACCCGATCAAAATGTTAAGCGCGCCGGCGCAGTTCGCCGGCCACTCGGGTTTTGTCGTGCATCAGCGACAAATCAATGAAGGCGTTTGCTCAAGATAAAGTGTTCATTTCCACATAGGCTCTTCTCCTGTGTCGCCTTGTCCGTGGTAAGGTAATACTTGGGCAGGTACCAATGTAACTGTGACTGTAGCGAGGGCCGGCACGAAGCGCGTTGATAGCTGGCCACACCGCGCTCATGCCCGTCCACCCACGGCGGATTTGGTTTCGCTCACTAACCTCAATTAATTGTGCAAACAGCTACAGCAGGCGGCCGCCCTGTTTGCGTCGTGCTGCTCTCCATTCCCGATTAATTAAAGGCTCAAATTCATTTGCATATATGGGGTGCGGCACAAGTCGCTTTACCGAGAATATTTATTTGACACGCCAAGAGTTCGAGACGTTGAATAATAACAAAGATCTGCACCGCACTATATGTTATTCAGTGGTTCAAAGATGCAACATGTGTATTGACCATGATGAAGGGCACTTTGAATTTTTTTTGTAATAACTAATAAACATGATTCCTCACAAAGTGGTTTCATTAATTTTAGTAAAGCGACTTATGCCGCACCCCGTACGTTTAAAAAAGTACTATCCCCTCTTATGCTTCGTGAAATTGAAAAGCATCACACTGTCTTTTGGAACATTTTTTTTGTTATCCGATAATATTTTCTATTGCGCTGCTTTACTCAACATTGTAGCCAAATTAAGGCAATAGCGTACACAATATAGGTACGTTGATTTTAAAAATAACAGGGAAGATATGGCAGGTGAATTTGAGTGTGATTTTTTTGGAGGCTCGTCTACTGTATATTTTGCTGATACAGCACGCATATGAAAGACCCTGCAGTTGCTTCATTCAACACCATAATGGCCAATCAGCCCACACTCCGCTTCATAAATCTCAGCTTCTGGCACTGGCATAATTGTGCCGGCGCCTTCCACGGGGATTAAAATTCTATGGAGTCCTCGTGCAAATGCTCGGTTGAATTGTGTTTGTCATATAAAGCACGTATGAGTATAAAAGGCAACAATTATAGATGTTGCACGTACAGTAGTTAGCATTGCGAGAAATATGTGTACCATGGCAATCTTAATCTTTCTCTCTGATGGTTTCACCCAGACCACCTTTGGCACGTCCATTTTATATTGAAAATGTCATGTCATGCCAACTGCAAAAATTGAAAAGTAGCCTTTTCATTTGAGAAAAATGGCAATGGCGTAGCCATATAATCTGCCATTTACGTTTGTGGCATAAAACTACTAAGCTACGCCCGGCACATTTAAAATGTGTAGCCTACGTGAAGGTATCGTTTGTTCGTCATAAACAATGATCAATCCACTGTTGGATGAAGACCATCCAAAGCCAGTTATTGCCCATGGTTGAGTGATGCAAAACCCAACTAACGCCTTGCATATGCTAATTTCATTGTGTCGCAGGAGTCCCGTAAAGAGCTTGCAAGCTCACTGGGTATTTTCTGATATAATAATAATGAACCATCTATCGTGGGGACGTCCTCTTCAATGCATTCAAATCATTGTACTGTTTATGTTAATTTGTTATTAATATGCATATTTTATATTTGGTATACCTGTTGATTATGATATATTGTCTGTTGAAAATATAAATTGTATAATACATGTATTCGTGCAACAGAAACATAATGGTCACATCAATAATCGCAGTTACATCGTTATCTGTTAATATAACAATATACTATTGCAGCACTGTCTTCAGCCTCAGCGACAACAACAGATGAATAAAATATTGAACTTTACGTTCAGATTGTTACTCGGGTCGCCACAGTGCTGGTTCTTTAAGGTATTCGTGAGCACTGTAGAGACAACATGGTAGCTCCGTCATGAATCACCCGAATGTACTTTGGGTGTAAAATATGCAGCTGCTGCCTGAATGTGGAATGAGCGCTCACTGCCCTGGGTGGCTGGTTAAATCCAGGGCACACAAATACCACACTTTAGGGTGTTTCCATGGAGACAAATTAAAGAAAATACTCAATTTTGGATAGCATATACAAATTTAGAATGAAATAAACTATGTTTTGATTATTTGTGATATGGAAATTACATTTGCTGAATTATTCAATGTTTATTCCTTCTAATTTGAATGACCGAAATTGTATTTTTGCATTGCATGTACTTTTTATATTTGCTTTGGAATGAAATTGCTTGCTATATCAGAAATAAAGATTAAAATGTTATTGGAATTTAGGAGTGGCAAGACATTAGCAGTAGATACACTATGTTTAAACGTTTTATTATGAGCGGTTACTGGTCGCCATGTGCATAAAACATATCAAGGGGTAGTTTTAGTTTTCTCATAATGGCAGTGATGTAAAAAGTTAATATTGGTTTGGGAATGTTTGAAACAAAGTGAATTTGGACTTATTTAACTATTATCTCCATCAGAAAATGAACTGCATTATTTAATCAGTGCTTGTTCATATCAGGATTTATATTGGCTTATGTGATAATAAATAATACGTCTACATTTGGCAAGTGCAAAGTCTCTCCTGTTCACTGCTCAGACTCAGTAGTGGACATTCCACATTCCTCTCACTGAGGTTCGTTTCACCACAGGGCTGAGTCAATCCAACTGCAAGCCACATATTCTAACTGTCCGTGCAACCTAGCCAAATTTTTACGTCTCGTTATAATGGAAATTAAATTACGTGAAGTTGTAAACGTAGACATTTAATGTAGAAAGAAAGTTTGAGCCAAAATGTTTTAGCTGCTGGGAAACGAATGGTATTCCGTGCTCCACTGTGTGCCTATTGCAAAAAATGTTGGCTTGTACTTTTGTGCTTTGAAAGTTTTACATTCATTTCAGAATTTCTTGGTACATTTTACAAATTATTGATTCAGCAAAGCATCCATTTTGAGAAAACACATTTTACATATGTTTATCATCCACAATTATTTGTTGTAAACAGAATAACAGCGAAGCTCAAGCTGCCAAGGACAAATTTGTCATCTTGCATGTTTAATTCAATTCGCACATTTAAGAATTGCAGCTGGAGTGTGCAGCATAAGAGGACAATTGATATTATTGTGTAAACCCATCTCACAGTTAATCCAATGATCACACGACGAGTCGTCTGTCTTTGTGCTTTCGATTACAGGATGCAACACACAGGACAATAAGACCCTTACACCTGCTGGCTCTGAGCATTGTAAGCTCGGCTGATTGGCACCCACGTGCTCCACCCCTGGCAGGGCATGCGTGTGTTCGTGCACTTATCCAAAGTTTTATGCCTGTGACGCCCCGGGAATCCGAAAATGTCTTTAAAGATTACATGAGGGAAAATATCAATAAATAATAAGCTATCTCATAAGGAAAGCAGGTAGCCGACAAGGCGGCGATACAGAGCCACACATGGTGGATTCTTTTGATGTAAAGGTTGTTTTAGACACAATAGCATAAATTGTGACATTGATTCATTTTATGGATTAACCTGTGTTTTACTGAAAAATGTCATACACATGTGAAGCATGAATAATACATGCTCACTGTGCCCAGAGAGCAGCATGTAACGGGGCAATTGACTGCACAGGTAAATATTTTATGAATGCTTTTATTGTTGTGTTAGCTTCTTTTGTTATATGTTGCTCCTTATTGTGTATGTTTCTTAAAGGATTAACCTTGCCTTGCGTTAAGCCTTTGCTGGAAGCGTATTTGTCCGTGACTCACTGCACTGTGAAAGCGATTAATGGATATAACAGCAACAACATAAAAAAAACACTTTTTGTCACCATGAGAAACTAGAGCGTTGATATCTTAAGAGACTCCAATGCACTCTCCGACCATAATTGCTTTGTCTAAAATAGGTGACTGTTATATATGCTTGTGCTTTTGTTATGCAGTGGAGTGTGACGTTGTGGGAAGCGGTGGCGCAGTGGTTAGCGCACTGCACTACGTACCTTGTGACCCGAGTTCGATTACTTTTAAGAGCAATTCTTACGAGCGATTATCATATATATTATAATCCTTCGGCTGGCCTGGGACGCCTAGGAATCCTTCAGGAAGAGCTGTAATCTGTTGCTGAGGAAAGGGATGTCTGGTCTTCACTCCTTAAAGAGCTATTTCCACGACCCTCACCTGGACAAGCGGTTTAGAAAATGGATGGATGGATTATAATTCATTCCAGCCAGTCTCTATCCAAAGTTGGATGAGGGCCTCTCCACACGATGTTGGTCAATGTGTGTTTTGTTTAACCATACTTCACCCTGTTGGTTCATGTGAGCTGGTAATGCGTGGTCCCCCTACCCATAACATTGCTGAAGGGGTGGCGGGAGGCGTCATCGCTGTTGATGTCATTCGCCACTGGTGTTAGCTGTGGCTGGCAATCGAACTCGGATCTCCGGATTTATAGTACAGTGCGATAACCAGCTTGATAGATACATTTCCAAGTAAGTATTCCTTGGCAAAAGTGTTACTAAAACTGGAAAACCAGAGTATGTAGTTGACGTAAGTGATATTGAAAGTCTGCCTTCCTGATGAATATCGCACTTGATCATCATAATGCACCCCTACGCCAAAGGAAACATTTGTAGCTAAACTCCATGCGTGCTGAAGCTGAAGCAGAGTAACCTGCCAAACCACCCCTCTCTGAGATTTACCAGGAACGGGGGGAATGGCCATTTACGGCACCCAAATGTGTAAATTTCCCGCCCAGATGTAAAGTATTCCCGCTTGATATTTTCATGCACGTGTTGACATTTCGAAGACTCGGAAAGCCCTGCCTCTCGTTTTGCTACTCCACTCGAACATAACATACACAACGCTTGTCAGCTGAGCTAAAAAGTGGCTGTGAAAGAGGAGAAAGGAAAAAATGTTTTATTTTCATTATTTGGCTTTCTGTAAATAATTTACATTTCTTATCGCTTTAATAACACAAATGTTCATTTGTTACACAAGCTCAAGAGTGCACCAGTGATTTGTGTTAGTAAGTGCGGTGCCCTGCACACCAGTGTGTGTATATATATTTTTTCGTACGTGTTGCAGTTGCGAAGGAGGGAAGCACAGATCTGTTGAGACAATGTCACAGAGACAGGGGTTCCTGGACACTTGCTTGCCGTACAGAGGAAACCTCCAAATGGGTGCTTTAAATCTAATTCTCACTCCGCCCACACTTGTTAATGGATATATTTTAGGGTGGAAGTTGTTTTAAAAATACATTTGTTTCGTAGCATCCATTTTGGAACTTGTCCATAACTTAAGCATGGCAAGTGTAAATACTGTAACACCAAAAAAAAACGAATTTCTGTCACACGTGGCTATGTTACTAATGGATTTAATTTTTGGCTGAGCCAACGTAGGTCCTGGAGAACGTAGATAAAAGGATTAATTCACGGTTAAGGTAAAGGTAAAGAGAAATAGGGTCAACCCAGCTATTTCTTGCTCATGCCACTGCATACAGACAAGCCTCGACTATCAGCATGTCTAGCCAGCACAGGGAATATTTTTGACCTACTCTTCCACACTTGCCGTTCACCTTGGAAGAGATGGGAATACCCACACTTTACACCACCACAGACAACCTGCCAATATAATAACTGTGGCGTACCAATTTATACTGATGGGTGGACAGAAGCGGGGAGATTTCAGAATTTTGGTCGTTTTAACTTTTGCACTGGGGGGATGAACCAGCCACCGACCTTTTAGATTGAAAGTCCAGGGTGCTGACAATTGTACTACGGCTGCATCCTAACAATTATGGACAAACGTAAAATGTAAAACATATTCAGCTCATTAAAATGTAACAATGTATAGATGTGTTATTCTATTTTTGGAGGGGCGGGATATATTTTACATAATGGTAGAGTGACATTTAATAACAGTAGACAAAGTGAAACGCTTCTTACGAAGCAGCGTTCTTAGTCACTAGGGCTATGTTACATTGTGCAAGTGGAGGAATTGTTCGCTACACCGGCACCGCCACCACCACACCATGGGCTAGTCGAGTGATAAAATATTTTACGTGATATTTTGAATAGAGTTCTGCTATTCATTCATCCATCCATTTTCAGAAACCGCTTAATCCTATACAGGGTCGCGGTGAGCCGGAGCCTATCCCGGCAGACACAGGGCGCAAGGCAGGGGAACACCTAGGATGGGACGCCAGTCCATCGCAGGGCACCTGGGGCAATTTACTCAGTAGGCCAATTAACCTGGCAGCATGTCTTAGGACGGTGGGAAAATAGAACTCATTTAGTGCAAATATAGCTAAAAAGATGTGCAAGAAATATGCCATCTACAGGACGAGAAGATAGCAGCATGATATCTTTTTCTGGATCAGCTCTTTACATGTTTCAAACGAATGGGCCTGGTGTTGTCTTTCTAAGCACAGACATTGAAACTCTCCTGTGCCAATCTGTAATTTAAAAAAAATCAGTCTGCAATGCAGTTGCTGACAAATTGTCACTTCAAAAAATTGCATCGTGGCTTTCGTGTTGATTCAAGTGTTTTCAAATCAGAATCTTTTCTGTTGCGCTGTTTTTGGAAAATTCCTGCTCATGCGATCGCCAGGAGAGTTGGCGCAAGATGGCAGTTGCACAGTAGACGGGACAGCACCTGCTGTGTGGAGCCATTTGCTTTTCATCCAAAATCACTCGCATTCAAGTCCACTTCATGGTTGCCTTGTGGAGTATAAATTGCTCGTGGCAGTCTGCAACTTGTTTTTTGCTTTTGCCACGGAGAACGTGGGAGCGCACGCATCGAATACTTTTCCTGCCAGTCCCAGAGCTTTCTCAAAACTCATAAATCTTGCTCTGTTTGCGGGAAGGTTTCCCATAATTAATTTAATCGCTATCATAAGAAACTACTGCTGGATGAAGGACTCCCCAAGCTGTCACCATCTCTCACGGTCTCACGATGTAACATTAATCTCCTCGGTATTCAACGTCTTGTGGGCGTTCCCTACTTTGCCTCCCACTCCTGGGGGACTCATTGGTGAAGGGCTCTGGTCCCCCGCGGATGCTTCCCGTCTCGTTGGTGCTGCCCTGGCTGGCTCTCCCTGGGGTTCATTGTTGTTGTTGGCGCTGAGCCTCAGTCGCTTCATATGGGGTTCTGCCGCAGTGTTGCTTTGTCTCCTCTCTCCCACGCGCCCCTGCCCTGACCCCCCACACCCCCGCCACCGGCCTTCTACCAATACGTGAAGCAACAAAAGCCATGTGGAGGAAGATGAGGATACGTGAAAAGAGATGGATGTGCTGAGCAATGATTGAATACACAGAACTGAGTAAAACAATTATGTAAATAACGAGAAAAGATTTTACGGAACAAAAAACTAAGTTTATTGAACATGGGCGCATGAAAGCAGCAAAAAGGAAGTTGATGATTGGCAAGTCACAAACGGTAACCTTTAGCAAGACAGATGAAACAAACGACAATAGCTCACAACCTCCTCTCTGCACCAAGGACCACGTCCGTTACGTCCAGGTGTAATTTCTCTGTGGCAGCCCCCGCTGTCTGGAACGTCATCCCTCTGCCCGTTCAATCGTAGCAGCGTTCAAATCAGACTGACTTTTAAGGGGCCCCACCTCTCTCGCCTCTTTCTCCTGACTTTCGAGCGACGCTGAACGTGGCTCCGAGCCTCACAATCACTGTCATTTATGTCCGTAAAATACTGTGCCAGTTATACAATAATTAGTGGCGGAATGTCACGCAGATGTCGGATTGTAGCATGTGGCATGGTGGTGCACAGCGAGAAGGTTCCAGGTTTTATTCTCAATTCTGGTGCCTTTCTGTGTGGCGTTTGCATGTTGTTGTCCTGTCCGTGTGGGTTTTCGCTGGGTACTCTGATTTCCTCCCAGTCCAAAGAAACGCTCCCTAGGTTAATTGGACTGAATAAATTGATTCCGGTGCCCTGCGATGGACTGGGTATAGTCCTGCCTTGCGTCCTGTATCTGCTGTGATAAGCTCCAGCTTCACTGAATAAAAAAGGTCGCAGATTCAATGGAGGAAGGTTCCATGTTATACTTCCATATCTTCTTCTTCTTTGCGATTCTTCAAAGCACGATGGGCAGCTTCTGGACATCGTTGTCTTTCAGCTTGGCTTCGAAGTGTTTGGTAGAATTCGCAGGCAACACCAAGTATTACCTGACAGGGGTCGCGACGTGAACGCTTCCGTATGTTAAAAGTAAACATCGCCCTTCAAAGGATAAACAAGGAAAAGCTCCTGGACCAGACAGTATAATCGGTACATCTGGAAAAAAAGTGGAACCAGTTATTGGAAAAAAGTGAATGTCCCTAAAAAGAAACTAAATATCTAATTTGTGAAGTGATGCCTCAGTCATTGTTTTATTTAAATAATTAATATGAAGACACTGTCAATTTGCAGCTGAGTCAGCGTAGTCGTCAAGAGAATCTAGGGGGTTGGTTCATCTAACGATGTTATAACATCAACACGTTCTACTATTTTTTTTAATAATAATAGCATTTTATAGAGCGCCTTTCACCCGAGGGTCACAAAACTAATAAAAACCAAAGCAACGAAAAATAAATGATTAAGGCTGCTTCGAATACACTGAAAGGATAGGCTCCGGCTCACCGCAACCCTGTACAGGATTCAGCGGTAATCTGACAATCATGATGATGACAATGATCGATCATCGCAAAACCGAGGGCGCTCACCTTCGGGTGGGGCCCGCCAAGCGACCGCTCTCTCCGCCGCCTCCGGTCCGCCGCGGGGGATCACGATGACCCTCCCGCGCGCCGCTTGCCCATCCTGGGCCCCCGTGTAGATGACGGGCCCTGCGTCGGGCCCCACGGAGAGCGGTCCGGCGAACACGAGCACGCCGGGCCCGGCCCGGCCCGCGCGGCCCGCGCGGCCCCGCGCTCCAACAGCCCCGGGTACGAAGTCTGCAGGCCCACGGCCTTCCGAGTGCAAGAGACAAAGCCTTAACAGACTGTAGGGGCAAGTGCCGTTAGCGAGTAGCACCTATTAAGGTCGACACGGCACACGACGGGGTGGGTGACCGGTACCACGCCCGGCCGCCTTTGTCTCCCCAAGCAAAATTGCCTACTAACAAGACAATTCAACTCTCGATGGAGAACACGCACAACCAATAACGATTGATAACCCGTGCTAAGTTGTCGCTCGCAACTTAACGACACGGAGACATTGTGACAGGCATTGGGAGAATGACACCATCCAGAACATATTTGGGCTGCCTGAAGAACAAGGAATCTACAGCCATTGTTCCCACTGACCTTCCTGGTCATCTTCATTTTGGAAAATAAGTCGCTTCATCTCTCCCATTCAGCATGGGGTTTTTTTTGAAACATTTTTTTTCAACAAGATTACGTCCCTGACACTGCTAAGGCAGTGCTATTGACGAATTGACCTTATATTTGCTAATTGTGTTTACGCACCATTGTCAGTGGCATCACCAAATAATAGCCGATAAGAGCTCTTCACAACTACTGTACTACGTACACGTGCAAATATTTGTGTTACTGTATTTGCAGCGGTGCATGAGCCCGACCAACCAAAAACTCAACACATTTGTCCAGAACCACGCCTGGCGCCTACAGAGGCCAGTGTGATTGAGTGAACAATAGTTGGACACCGCATTGCACCTGACGGGACCCTGATAGAAATACAATTATTCAGAACGTCTCCACATGAACGGTCTTAAATTTATATATTAATAGTTACCCATCAGTGGATATTGAGTAACAGACAACCCCTTGAATATGCAGGGTGTTGTCATTGTCACATGTTACTTACTATGTTACCTCGGTTTGCAATCAAAATGGGTTTTTTTTTAAACCTTCAGTTATAACGGCGGTGCGGTGTTGGGTGGCACGTTGACGCAGTGAGTAGCACTGCTGTCTCCTGGGTTCGATTCCCGGCTCAGGTGCCTTTCTCTGTGGAGTTTGCATGTTCTCCCTGTGTCCGCGTGGGTTTTCACCAGGTACCCCGGTTTCCTCCCACAGTCCAAATATATGCTGGCTAGGTTAATTGGCCTGCTGACTAAATTGCCCCAGGTGCCCTGCGATGTTGTAACTTGCTTACCCCTCCCCGCGGGACAACTGTTTAACAGTTACATAGCGCAACAGTTCCTTCGAGATTAAATAAAAACTGACTGATTCCAACAGTGAACCTTTGCAGTGGCACAATCGCACAGTTATACAGTATGCATATGTCATGTCATGCATGATTGTTGCTCCCCATTGTCCAATTCATTATACGGCACAGTTTGGGTGCGATATCTAAGGTGGTTAACATCGTCTACAGTCTGTCTTGCGTGTGACGCTGAATGTCAAACACAGAAATTGTGGCTATTATCATAATTGGCACAACAAAAATGCGTGCGTTTGCATTAACGCAGACTCACAGCATTCTTTTAATGACGACTAATGGCGGTTGAAACCAATCCATATATTTATTCCCAAGAAAGGCACGTGGCATGATCAGTGGCAATTAAAGAATGCGACCCACTGCATGAATCAGTTTAATGAACACAAAATAAATATGCCACGCTCCCATAATTGCGAATAACAGGTGGGCCAGGACAAAAATAAAATCTGATTCAAAGGAATTGGTTTCTTATAGACTTATCTCAATTTTTTTTTGCAATGAAAATACAATTTAGCTGAAAGCATGACCTTTAAGTAAATTCATTAAACGACATTACAGTTTGCACCGAGATATTTGTTTTGCGCGTTGCCGTACGAAAAATTAAAATTGCTATTTTAAACGCGAAGGTCATTTACAAATTCCATGTAATGATTTTTCTTCTTAGCAAATATAGTTTACAGAGTCCTCGAGGGGTTCCAATTACAGCGCCATGGCTTTTTAGTTCATAGCCAGAGAAATGAATTTGGAAATAAATTCTACATGGCTTCCTAGCTCTTGAAGTATGCGTTGCGGTGGTGAAGGTTTATAGGAATAGAGATGGTGACATTACTAGCTACACCTGCCGCTGACCCCATATGAGATAATGAGCCCCGTGGCATACATACTGAGCTTCATAAATAAAGCCAGCGTGCGTTTATGATTTCGCATGACAACGGATATAGGTACACGCTCCCAACAAACATATAAACCGTGTTGGCTGTTGCGCAGTGGCAACGCCAGGGAACACTTACATCCATCTGTTGTCTTTTTCTGGTGAACCATGCGTCAAGTTTTTTTCGGTCCAAAAAATATATATACTTCCTTAATTGAAAATGCATGACCAAATCTCATCTGGAATGCGTCCAAACTCTTCGTCTCTTGGAACCTAAGCATGTGTGAGCCTGGCTAGTGCTTAGATGGGGCGACAACCACACACAAACAGGTTGCTATAGGTTGTTGTAGGGTGTTAGTGGTACGAGGTGGATCGCAGTATAGCCAAATGTATTGTTGTCAGTACTTATATGCTCCCATGTCTATGCTACGCACGTTCACCAACCCCCACTGACCAAAGTTGCGAACTGTGGTCACACAACCACCACGACCTGCAAGTTGTGTTGAAGGTCCTCATCCAGCAGCGGATTGACAACGGACGGTAACATGTACATCACTTGAAAATAGTATGTACCGCTCTCTATGTTCTGTAAATTATAAATGTACAAATCCAATTGGATAGCCTAGTGTTTAAGTCACTTCTTGAGCTTAAGGCTCATAGCAATGTTGCTCTTTAATCAGAATTCTCTTGCTGAATATACCTACACAAATATTGCTGTGTCCTTAAATGTAAGTCACTAGTTTGTAATGGTAAAGGCGCAGCTCTGCGAATAATTTACCACACCACTGCTGGTCGAAGGACGTCCACTAGCTAGAACTCTAGTGAATCTCGCTCGAGGGTATTTGGTCTACTCTTCCATGTCGGCTGGACATCTTGGAAGTGCACTCACACTTTACCAACCTGTCGATCGACTGTGATTTTCCCATACACACTCCTGGGTGGACAGAGGTGGGGGAGATTAAATAATCTTGCCCGTTATTTCAAGTCCCACACCAGGGGTTCACATCGAACCGTTGACCTTTGCATTGGAAGTCTAGTGTGCTAACCATTACACCAAGGCAGCTTCCCGGTTTGTGCTGAAAATATATTTATAAGTGACATAAAACTCGATGTGAACAACAAACATTCCACCTTTGAGAAATGAGCACATACATCAATTGTGGCGGGAAACGGGTTGGAATCAAGTCTGAAAGCTGTCCTCTCCCGGCATTGCAACTGGCAGATATCCTGGACCTCCTATAATGTGACCGTAACTCTGCTGTCATTTTCGATTGGCCGCGTAGCTCCGCTTGCCAGCCACTTGCCACCACACAGTATTAAGCGCATGTGCGAGCAGCCCACACGGTCAGCCTTAATGTCTTTGGCTGAGCTGGCTCAGATCTCTTCCCAGCATGCGGCTTGTGTCACGACCCTTTCTGGCAGAAAGAGGGCCTGAATGTCAGCACATGCAGATGTGTGGGATATGAGGCTGGTGCTCACATACCAACCCACAGCTCGTGGAAAACTTTACTTCATTGACCAGTGTTGTTTACGTGCTGTAAAGAAAAGACGTATGTGTGATCGTTGCACCTTAACAGACCCATCGGTCATGCTGAGAATTGTTTTTATGTTATTCCGTGTGTGTGTGTGTGGCTCTGCAGTAAACAAGTGGCCGCATTATTTTCGATGCTTTTCTAAATGCGGCTCCATTTGTTATAGCACGCGTAACGTTAAAGCAACGACCGCGCACATGCAGAAAGAAACGTCGCGACTTTTCGTCCTGATCCATAGCGCCGATCCACACCGCCGGTGAGGTCATCTGGCTCGTGCTCAGCGTACGCTCAGTAAGCCCACTGTGCGTTATTTATAGGGAAATAAACATTAGATTTATTATTATTTTTATATAAAGAACAGTGACATTATTTTACTTGACCATACCTGTGCTTCGTCTTTTATCTTCGTGTGATACAACCATACCGGGGAAATAAAAAAAAGCCTGAATTCTTTGCAAGATTTATAGCAGTGCTATTTCCATTAACGATGAAAAACGTGCAAAAACAAGAAGCGGAACATAGATAGGACAGGTACAGTGTACTGTATAATGACCACGCGTAGAGACTCTGGATTCCACAGTGGGGTATTTCACCTTTTTTAAAAGGGGGTCCACTGGGCTAAGCCGACAGCTTTTTTGTTTGATTCTTGCCAAGGGAGAACCTATGCATCTACCGCTACTGCGTAATCTTCTTCTTCTTCTTTGCGATTCTTCGAAGCACGATGGTCAGCTTCTGGACATCGTTGTCTTTCAGCTCGGCCTCGAAGTGTTTGGTAGAATTCGCAGGCAATACCAAGTATTACCTGACAGGGATCGCGACGTGATCCCCTGCGTAATGATTTCATGCAAATTGCACTTGGCCGTCATGCCTGTGCCATGCAGGGGCAACCAGTCTGTGGCTCGCAGCCAGGTTTTTCTCAGAGTTTGATCCTACGTCCAACGAAAGACAGCCCTTTTACAAATGCGCAATCTAAAAATTACAGGTTCGAGAACATGGCGCATCAATGGTAATATAAATTCAACACTTCATAATGGTGGTGGAAGCCACAATGCATTTATTTAGACTCGGCTTAATTTTCTACATGGCAGATTTGACTGAATCCCTGTTTCATTCTGTTTACTATATATTGTGACATACGCTGTAGATGAAGGCATTTATATTGTTATAGAGCACAAGTGCATAAAAATTGCTTGTCAAGCTAACAAATTGCAATGGCCTGTGAAACCTGAATATGTAAAATACATGCACGCCTGGGTACGAAGAATGCTTGGTTGCAGATAAATATCACGATCCACGTAAAGTATTTATTTAGCTGTGTTCGTGGTTCTGAGTAATAAGGGAATTCAAAAATTATAAATACATAGAGAATGAAACGAGAACAGTTGTGTGTTAGTGACCACACTGCAGAAACCTGTTACTTCAGTTCAATTCCCCACGATGGTTAACATCGGTGGCAAGTGTAATATCTGGACAGGTCTGAGCTCTCCTGCTTTACCAACCCACATTGACCACAATGGTGAAGTATGGTCAAACACTACGAATATTTAGGTTACATCTTTGAGGGTTACGTTTCAATGAAGCCACATTTCAAGTAATACATCGTTGAGTGTAAAACTTTCTATGGAAACAAGTTCCAATTTTCCTATGTTACACATAATCATAGCTTAGTACGTAAGATGAGACATTCAAACACTTGGTGCTGTCACTGGAAAATTAACTTCAGTAAAATTGCTGTATGGAAAGGAAAAATAACTATTTAATGAAGTACCTCTATATCTTGATCATGGGATATAAGGCAGCCAAGAGATGGCAGTACACCAGCGGATTCTTATATTTATCCATGAGTAGCTGTGTGTCCTGCTGCCTCGCAATGGAATTGGCCAGATATCTCAATGCTGGACACTCCGAAAAAAACCTTGAAACTTAGTGAGACTTTCCTGGTTAAAGAAGGAATTATTATCATTTGTGTAGGACATTAAGGAAACTAGTATGATGGTAAAAGCTACAAATTAATGCAAATGTGTTACCCTTAGTAATAATTCATGAAATAACCGCATCACTATGGTGTCAAGTATGATTGACAACTGAGCAATACACCAAAAGCATTCTTCCATTGTTTATATACACAACATTTAGCAGTGAGCTGCCTCATTCTGTGAACCCTCCCTTCTCCCCTCATTGTGCCTCTCTGTGACACTGCTGGAATCCTACAATTCTAAAATTATCTGAGATGAATGAGAGTTTCTATTAGCTTAAAGACTGTGTCAACAGCTAATGCACATTCTTTTGAAACGGCACACTGCGTGAGTGGCATATTCTTAAACTCTGGAGATGCGTTCAATCAAACCGTGAACTTGCGAACTTCTCCCCTGTGCTCACAAAACAAAAACCTCTGACAATGATTGATGGACGTTTAGAATCATTGGACGAGTTTTACACTTCATAAAATGTATTTTTTGACACACAAAGGTAAAATATTACCTCGTTAAGGTCATTGTGACCTGGTTGGTCCTCAGATTTGAATCCGTCACGCAACATCAATTCGAGCAGTGATCGCAGCTCATTAAGTTTTACTCAGCGACTGAATCAGTAATACTGCGATCTGCGTGGCGATGAGTAGCTTAATTTAATATGTTCGTCGTACTCACATCTCAGAGCCTCACGATTGATTTCCGTGTGTTTATTGCTAATATGCAATGTACAGTTAAGCAATAAAATTTTAATGAGTGGCCACCATCAATACTGATATCTGTACAAAGTGCATCAAATAACACACGAACCTATAACCCAATGTGCAATAGAGAGCTCTGCTCTACATCAAACATTAATCCTCTGCCCATGCAGTGTATCTAAAGTTTTACTTTTGATAGGTGTGGAGCAGTGGTGCGATGGTTAAAATACTATGCTACGAACCTGATTATCTGCGTTTGATTCCCAGCGACAGCTACTAACATCAGTGGTGAGCAATTCCTGAACCAGTTCTGTCCCCCAACCCCTTCACCAACCCGCATTGAGCAGCGTGGAGAAGTACGGTCGAACAGCAAATCCCTATGAGGGCAACAACACGAGGCGAGTCTAGGCAAGGCAAGACTTACACGAACTGGGCCAGGAGTAGGCCGCACAAAACAAGCAACAAAACAAGAGCATGGCAGACAACAAAAACAAACACCAAAGTTACAAAGAAACGAACCACCAACCATAGAGAAAAGGAACAAATGAAAAATGACAAATGTACTGCAAATTAAAGCTTAATAAATACGATTAACACACAGAGCATCAGCCCACGCGCGAGGCGTGTGGGCTGCAGCGGAAAAACAATAATAATATAGTATGATCTGCAAATCTAGAACACATCCTACCTTTGTCGCCACTTTAAATCGTACAAGTTCGCTCACTTTATGCGGTAGATGTTTTCCAAACGACAGGAGCACAAAGCGAAATCGCAATCACCCAACCCATGATGCACCGCACCGTGCAGGTGCCTGCTGGGTAGCACATACAGTACACAGGACACATAATCTGTCCAATCCATCCATCCATCCATTTTCTAAACCGCTTGTCCTGGTGAGGGTCGCGGTGACAGCAGTCCAAGGAGAGTGGACCAGACATCCCTTTCCTCAGCAACAGACTCCAGCTCTTCCCGGGGGATTCCCAGCCGTTCCCAGGCAAGCAGAAGGATATAATCCCTCCAACGTGTCCTAGGTCGGCCTCTAGGTCTCCGCCCGGTGGGCCGCGCCTGGAATACCTCCCGAGGGAGCCTTCCGGGGGGCATCCTTACCAGATGCCCGAACCACTTCAACTGGCTCCTTTCAATCCGAAGAAGCAGCGACTCTACTCCGAGGTTGTCCCGGATTTCTGTCCAATCACATAGCACAATAAGAGCGTATTGAAGTCGCGTAGCGTAAATTGGTCGACATAGGATTGCGGCATATGCACAAAATCACACAAATCAAACCCGCATAAACTGCACAATATATGTTCCTTTGATACGGCTAAGAAAGCGTAATGCACATTCGTTGGGGTTAGAGGTGGTTGTGTTTATCTCTGCAACCAAATGTGTTCAATCCTAGACGTAGCAATTAATACACAGCCCTGCCCCTTTGAAACCAGATGGATGACACACACGCAGATGAATATCTGTAATGCATAGCTATTGTGCACGCTGGCTTTGGAGTTACAACAAATGGATGTGCAGAGTAGTTTACACGGTAATAAAATGTAGGATAAAATGTTTAATGGAATTGGCAATAAAAAGTAAAGCTCTGGTTCAATATCAACTCGTCAACCTCATCTATAATTTGTGGCGCTCCGTGCAGACAGTTGTGGCTTACTTTGTGTTAACTGCATGGCTAAATGCAATGTGGTGATGCATTTCAAACGTAATTTGTTTCGTCGTTGTCCATGTTTTAGGTGCAATTTATGGCCCTAATCAGCTGGCCAAAATTATAGCCTAACCAATGAATCCAGCTTAAAGTTTGGGTGGCTGTTTGCAACTGCATCGACGTTACTATTTTTGCTCGCCATCCCTTTATTAAATCAATGGGAGTTCTTTGATCATACTTCAGTCACCAGGCAGGTCAGTGTGGGTTTGTTAAGCGGGGTCCACGCGGGGACCAGTTCAGATATCACTCACCACTGACGTCAGGGGTTTGGTCTTGGACCAAACTCAGGTCACTAAGTTATTGAAGCAATGTGCTGACAAGTGTCAAGCTTTCCAGAGTAACAGAGCAGACAGAGGTAACAGTGCAGCTCAGCAATTGCATGCTTACTCCAGGAAGGGCCTCTACCTGAGGAACCTCTAGAGAACTACTCTAGAGGTCAAGTTGGCCTTCTCCTAAACGCTGACCAGACGTCTTGGAAGAAGCAGGAGTACCCACACATTACCCCACCAAATGCAACCTGCCAATTGGCTGTGGTGTACAATGTAATACTGCTTTCCCCAGTCATGCACATCTGTAACTTCTGTTATATATAATCAGCTTTAGCCAAATGGTGTTTTTTTGTTTTCTCTCTCCATGAAACCATGACATGATTGAAACCATCTGTGAAACTTGTTATTTGTGGTTTTGGAAAAGTGCAATGCAGACATCCATACATTATTTTTATTGCCCTGTTTTAGAAACTATCTTGGCAAGGAAGTAGATATGCCACCGTTGGCGGCGGCGCACGCCTGTAATCCAACACTAGAGGCGAGGGTTGGTGGATCACACGTGTGGTGTGAAACTGCCTTCCCGTGGGAATCGAGGTGCCATACCCTGGCTTTGCAGGGGAAGGCGGTGCTGAAAAAACGAGGACTCCACCTACTTCATTTGTATGGGATGGAGTGTTGCCCCCTTGCATGCGTAGGTTTACTCCGAGTGAAATGGGTTTTTTCCCACTTACACATACTTTACCCAAGAATTGGCTGAATCATCTTAATATATAGGGGACTGCAGAGCTTGGTCAATTGTTGGTAGCTCCAGCTCACTACGTGGCTGCTGACATCGCGCTTGTCTGTGGTTCTTCCTTGTGCCTCTGAGTCATTCTGTCTTTGACAGCGAGCAGATTCTGTCCGGGTGACAAGTTTAAATTCTTATTGTTATTGCAATGTTTATGCTGCGTTTGTATTTGTGAGAAAAAAAACTAAGTATCAATTTCACTCGTAATATATATTTTGAAAATCCATCTTTGTTGTTGTCATGGGGCAGAGAATGTCATTGTTCTATTTTTTCATCCTCAGTGCAGTTGACAGTTTGTTTACAGTCATTTATCATTTGCTGATGGTTGTGCTGACTGCACAGCTTACAAATAAGGAAACTGTTCAAAGTTCAATTGGCTCAGGGCTATGGCTCCTTCACTTTTAACAGATAAATTGACAATATGTATTGATGCATGCCTAATGCGCACACACACTCATGCACCGTAGCTCACAGCGCACACTTCGCATGAAAATATTGGTTTAGTGGTGCCTCACCGCCCAATATGAGCTACCACCATTGTTGTTGATGTGATTGTTGGTCTTGCTGCTGCCATTGTTACGTTGATTGCACTGACACATCACACCAGTTCCATTTGGGAAAGGTGCAGGTGTGCAATTGCTTGCTCACGTCACTGTTGGTGAACAGGCTTCCACTAGAGGGTGCCCTAGAGATTCCCTTTAAAAGGTATTTGGGCTTCTCTCTCACGCTGGCCAGATGTCTTAGAAGGGGTGGCAGTGCATACACTTTACCTCGCCAGATGTGTCCTACTGATTGGATCACTGTGGTGAAACGATTTACTATATAATGCTGGGTTAACAGAAGCAGGGGGGATTTATTAATCCTGTCCATTGTTTCAACGGCCGAGTTGGGGAAATGAATCGAACCGACAAAGAACAATATAAACAAAGCATAAAATATCTCTAGACACACTTTCTCAAACGTGAGTTTCATCAACGTTTAGTTTTGTACACAAAGGAAACAGACCAATCCTTTTTACAGGAAGTATACGGCTGCTACCAACAGCGGCAGAGCATCTTTTTGTAATTTGTAAACTTCAGATTTTACATGGTGTGCTTTTGCAAGTTATGTTTGCATCGCGGGACATGATAAATGGGATATGTTTGGTCTTCCACGGCCAATACATTCACATGCATAAAAAATTCACGGAAACAGGATTCGGCAATGTGAAATCACAGACTTTTCAATGAATGCATAATGCATTTCTTTATCTGTTCTCGCCTGAATTGCCTTACTCCTTGAAAACATAAGATAACGTACAGTAATTTAACATCTACGGGCCTCATTAGTTTTGGTGTAAGTGCCTCACTTCCCAGTGGGCACACCGCATTCCGTTGTGATTTACTCTAGTTCAATCCAGTGCATTTCCTCCGCCCTGATGCAAATCATGTTTTTACTTGGCACATGCTACATTTTGTTAGTCAAGAGCCGCCATATAGTGTGAGCACGTTGATGCTTTCTACAATAACTTCATGTTTGTCTAAAGCTGCTGTGTTGTTTTACCCTGCTGTGCGGTGACAGACAGGGCTGGATTTAGTGGTGGCTGGCGTAGGATGCAAATAGAACAGGCCCTAAAACTCCACAGGGGCAATTTTTTTGTACATTTTTCATTAACAAACGTAGGACTGTTTATAAATATCATCATATTAAGATTACCAATATAAACAATACTGCGTTTACTACCTTTATTAATTGATATAAGCGGAGAGGGGTAACAGGTTCTGGTCTGGTATCCCAAAAGCAAAGATTCCTGACATTCGTTGTATGGCTCAGAGGCAGACAGTACAACTTGTCGCCAAAAGGGCACCAGTTCAAATCCTCGGGAGTTGACTCAGACTTTCATCTGCCAGGTGAATAAAATAAATGTGAGGAAGTCAATAGTTGTGGTCCTTTCGAATGAGTCATCCTCACCATAGGAATGTAGAATTTCCACCGCTGAGTTTGATTTCCGGTCACGGATTACAACAGTGGATAATATCTGTACCGGCCCTGGTCAATGCAGCCCTAAATTAGTACCTGGCACAGCATGTAAACACCAGCACCAGGGAGACAAAGGCGGCCGGGTGTGGGACTGGTCACACCATCACTTGTGCGCCATGCTGGCCTTCGTAGGCGCTTGTTAACACCACTTGCCTCGACAGTCTATCAAAGGCTACACGGGGGATCTTTGTGTTTGTAAGTACGTGAATACATACTGCGTAAATAAATGTATAGAATGTTTTTCTGGTGGTAAATGTCCTTTATAATGAGTTAAATTGCAAAAAACAGTAACTATACGATGCAATTTCAGGCGCAATGTGCACGTTATAGTTCATGAAAGGTACGAAGAGATAATAGCAATAAAGCTGTAAAGGCCAATGCTTTATAAGCATGTTTCTTGCAATTTCTATGTCTAAATTCTAGGCTTTAGAGCTTTGCAATTAGAGTCTTGGCAGAACTCATCATTTTGGATTACTTATTTTGTGGCTTGTAGGAATATGAATTTACTTCATCATACATGAAATGTCAAGGTGAGATGTAATGAGGCAAAGACGTCACACAATACTGGCTCTTCAGCGATGAGTCATATTGCTCCCCAAAGGGCTTCTGTAATTTCCACTAATGTGTACGTGTAAATCTGATTTATGCAATATAAATAGTGAAACTTGTTATAATGTTGATTATAGCATTAGCGAGAGCGCATCGTATTTTATGCTCTTTTGAAAATTAATCATTCCACGGACATATTTCACCTTCAAAAAAATTCCTTCTGCAAATTTTCTAGAGCCATTTAAGTACTCTCAGTAAAATCAGGCTGTGGTCAAGTATTACATATACACACATATAGAACTGTTGTTCTATACAGTACTCAGTTAACACCAACGACTTAACTTGAATTCTTCTATCTTGGTCTGACACATTTACTGTTGGTGCAGTAAACGTCATGGAGCTTCCGTGATGAGAATGGCACAAGAACATGATAACCATCTATGCCTACATTATTATATTTTACATTCGGGCTTTCAAGAATGTGATTATATTGGGTTTTTTTAAGAGACTGAAATAGATTGTATGAAGATGTCAACATTGTTTGAAAGCTGATATTATAACAAGTCAATTACGAACACAAATTATCTGAAAGAAACAAAATTCGAGTGACCGTGACAGCAAAACAAAATAATGTTTTAAACGGCGTGTGTCTGTAAAGGGACGAAATCGCACGACAGAGACTCTCATTGGTTTTTTGGTTGTACCCTGCTGTTGTTGCTCAGGACGATGTCCGATGTTGGAGCACGTGGAGCGAAACGTCGGACATTGTACTGATATAGGTTTTCACTGCTCGATGCATGATAGTTGCTTTTTAAAGCTGTCCTTTCAGGATAGCCGTGTCGAGCGCGCCCTCTGTCTCCTTGGTGACGTTTCGCCCCCCACATTGGAGGCATCTTAAGGCATCCTGAGTTCCCAGACACTCGGAACTCAGGACGTCCCAAAGGAGAGAGATGAATTTCTCGACACTATCCCGAAAGAGCAGCTTTGAAAAAAAAAACCTATCGTATATGTTATACATTCAGTATAAACCTCGTATATTCTACATTCAGTATGTTTAACGGTATGGTAATGGATGTTATTTTCCATTTCAAATCTATTTCATACATCTTTAAATGTTGCCCTCCCTAGTTGATAGCAATTAACTCATGTTTTCAGGCATATTCATAGGCTATGTGTTTATTTGTTTTACACAGACGCCGAGTGAGAACGTAATGTGAAAACAAACCACACGGACCATTTCCCAAGGTAACCTGTCAGCTTATGTGTTTCAATCCCTGAGAAAAGGGGAACCATCGTATTTCTGATTTGTCACAATGTGCCACCGTTAAGGTAGATCGCGATGTGGAGCTTAAAATACATACCTGCGAAAATACGAGTGCTTATTACATTCTCACATGCATCAGTGGAAATGTTTAAGGAAACAAATGGACATTTACGCGTTAAGAAAAAAAAATCCATTCCGACAACTAAGTTGACTGCACTGTGGTTACAAACTCTATGTACAGTGCTCGTGCTCCCACCACTGGCAACTAGCTCAAATTAAATATCTAAATTGAGTTAGAGACCAGCCATGCAGCGGCGGCGGCACTAGGAATGTTGGGTGTGTGGGAGCCAAAAAGACGGCCTTGGGATTTCGATGGGCATTGCTGCAGAAGCCTCCTTTCCGGATAGATTTTTGTCAAAGCCTGCCAGAATGCTAATGCTGTCATGTCATAACTTCACACGTCTGTTGCATCGCAGGAATACCGTTTTCAGAGCTTGCAAGCTCACTGGGTATTTTCTGCTGTAATAATAAACATCTAAATATCTATCTTTAAGAGTCTCACTATATCTCAAGACTCTTTAAGAAAGTTCCTGCATTGTGGTCTTTCAGACATATATTCTCAAAGTGTCCATGTTGTGGCAATTTGTCGGTGATTTCAGAAGGACACAGTTGGTGGATAAACTGCGTGGGCAAGGGCAACAGTTGTTTGCCCAGAAACATACAGTGATCTCTTTTGTTACGCGATGTTATTCATTAACATCATCAAAATAATGCATGATCTTAACGTCTCTTGTCCGCAAGCACGTTTCTGGTTGTTTGAAGTGAGCGCTATAAAACAACTCCGTGCGATTGAAGTCTGTCACACCTCTCCGTCTGCAAATTGTGAAATCTGGGCCACGATGTTAAGCGCCACCATATTTACTGCCTCCCCCGAGCAACGACAACAAACGCAAGAACTTTGAACGCTTTATTACAGAGAGATATTCCATTTACAGCAACGGGCCAGCTCTTGCAAAATCCCTGCTCCTTTAAACGTGACCTTAGCCACATTCGAAGGGGCTGCAGGTACAGCATGTACAGCTTGGTGTAGACTGATCCTGCTTAACTTGAGATGGAGTTTTTATTAGTGGCTTCGTGCTCTATGTATTCGTATTTCCTTAGCGTACGATGTATCTACGTCTACATATATATCCACACAGACATTTCCTCAGAGACCCATCTTCTTGTCTTGAAAGAATAGTGGTCCAAGTGCTTTTGGCAAGTACACACGGCGTTAAATACTGTGGAGAAGAGAAGTCTAGCGGTTAACTCCCTGCTTACATTTCATTGTTCCAGGGATGACTTCTGACCATGCACATCAGTAGACATTCTAATATAGCTCGCCGATGTGTTTTTGTGTCGGGCCATGTGTTGTTCTGTATGATGTCCGACGTTTGGCTCCGTGTCTTGGGACTAGGAATGTAGAGCATTGAAGCCAAAAAAAGGGGCAAAAATGTTGGGTGTTTCAGCCGATATAAGGGCCTTCAGGAACTGGAAAAGCTCCCAGCGCACGCAACGAAATGTCGCACATCAAGCTGAACAACACGCAGTAAAAATCAAAAACACATCGGCGAACTACACAGCACAACCGTGAAAGCCTACGCAGTAATATTCCTTTCTACGTATCTGTATAATGAGGAATGTTCAGTCCTATGTCAATCCAATGTTGGATTAAGGCCTGACAGTTATGAGGGTTGTTTAACCATACTTCACTATGCTAATTGAAGGGGGGTGGGTTCAGATATCTCTTGCCACTGATGTTAACCGTGGCCAGAAATAGAGAGCAGCTCGCCCGGTTCATAATGTAGTGCGCTAACCACTGCGCAACCACTCCATCCCATGTGTAGGTACTGCATGTATGTACATGTTGTCGCTCGGGGAACGAGGTGTTATGGCCTCATCGCTAGCTTCATCAGGGTCTATGATCACATGCAGTACAGACATTATCATAAACAAATAAAGGAAATGTATATGTGAATGCGCGCGCGCACACACACAGAAAACCGTGGTGTGTTCTCTTTGTTTAGGCGGCAAATGTGGAGTGAAATGTGCACTCTGGACCCAGCATGACTGCACACTGGGTGGTGACTCATAGCAGCACATCCATTGCAGGGTAAGAGCCAGCATGTGTACACTTCCATCACATCACAGGTCATCACAGCCATCTTTTTAAAAGTCACACGGGTAATTAAAAAAGAAACACATTTTCACGAGATGGTGCTGGCTTGGGGATGCCTTCAGCAGTGTATTGGCCAGGGCTTAAGAGGATAATAAATCGAAAAGTATTGTTATTAGCCGGATTGTTTGACGTGTTTTCATTGCTGTTAATGTTCAATTACCAGAGCACATGCAGATGAAATATGAACCTAAAAAGACAATGGCATGCAACGCAAACACTGTACGTGTCATGTAGTATTCCAATGTGATACATTTGATCCAGGTGGGACATATTACGGTTCTATTTTTTAAATCATATGAAGTGTGTTTGTATAAACGCTTGACACACACTCCTCTGCCAAGCTGTCAGATGACAAAATAATCAAACCATTAAAACAAAGAATCCTGCTGCAGCAGTGCAACATCTGGACTACACATAGTGATGTGCTTTTCAAAGGCCATCAATTTATTATCCATTTTATCTTCATACGATATAAACAACAATTACTTATTGATTGTTTTCATATCTCTATTTGCCTAATAGTTACCTTCCTCCATCTTCTTATCTATGCTGGATGTATTTGCCTTGGGCAGTAATGTTGGCTATATTTACGAGATTCTTTTGCCAAAGCCAACAGTATTATGGAGTAGACGAGATAAAAAAAACATGCTCTGCAAAAACTTTTGAAATATTTACACACACAAATATCTAAAGGCACGTTTCCAGTACCAGGCCTTTATTCTATCTCCACACTTGCTAATGCCAGTTTTATTACAGCATTTATTGCACGACGTCATTTAAAATTTGATTACATTAAACCGGCCAAATGACAGGCCCTTTTTTTCAATCCGTTGATATTTTTTGTGTGAATTACCCTGTTTGCACGACGAATACGTTTGCGCATCAGCATATCGATGTTTTGATTTGGGGAAACACAGCTGGGGGTGCCGGCTTTGGCATCATCAGTGGGAAGCTCGTACGTTAATCTACCATTACAGGAGCTGCCTGTGGCACATGCTCTGTCCAACATCACAAGCAGCTCCTCCATAGCATAAACAGCCGAGGCGAAGAATCCGTTCACATTCCTCCGGTTTTAAAGTCTCACCGTTAACATTGTTTTTCCTAAAAGTAAACTGTGCCGGGTTCAAAGAATGGAAAATATTAGCAGCGGTCGGAATTTTCAATTCTTTTAAACAGCTTTTAATTCGTTTTTTTCACGTATCTTCAAAATATTTACGTCGATCGTAAACACGTTATTTTTGGGCCCATTTAAGCATGTTATTTTGTTTTTGCACTCAGCTTCGAAAAAATGGACACACGTGTATCAGTTACCGTTATTGCCACACGTTTGTAGGAGGTGAAAATGCATTTGATTCAATATAAATTTATTCAACCATCCAAGTACTTTCAAATCCATGGCTTGATGCAAAATTATCTGTCAATTATATAAAACAGCTACGCTGGGAGTGCATTAAACAGTAACAAAATGCACATTGGAAGAGGAGTTAAGGCACGACGATATGCTCTCACTAAAGTTATTACCGTCATATGGGAATGTATTCTCATCAAAGCTAAATTGGAGGTATAAATGAGTAGTTATGGATTTATTTCTCACTGGATATTTTCCAAGTCGCTCGTAAGACTCGATTAGACATGTGAAAAGTACTCACAAGCCGTGCAAGAGACACTTTATTTCCAGCAGTATTTAAGCTGGAAGGAACTATTGAGCTATATAACTATTTTTAACAGTTGTCCAGTGTAAAGGGGTAAGCAAGTTAGTAGATGTCTTGGGCTATAACCGGGATTTTACGATGGTCCATCACAGGGCACCAGGGGTATATCTTTGGACTGTGGGAGGAAACCAGAGAACCCAGCGAAACCCCACGTGGACACGAGGGGGGGGACATGCATACGCCACACAAAAAGGCACCCGAGCCAAGACTCGAACCAGGGCGCTTCTTACTATGAGGCGGCAGCGCTGCCACCGTGCCGATCCTACATGGTAAACGTAACCATTATGATGAGCACTATAGAGCTGGAGGGATGAGGTCACCTCACGTGCCGGTAGATCGCAGCTTCACGGAGCCATGAGAGATGGCAATGGCTTGGGGTGCCCTTCATCCAGCAGTGGATAGAACATGGATGGTGATTTTGTTCATACAAAGATCTATATAAATGCTATTATTATTATCTTAGAGATATGTTTTTATACATTTATAAAAAAATTCACCGTTTTACCACGTATGTTTATACCTGTATTTACAAATGTGCCCAAGTGTGGAAATAATTTTCTAAAATATATTGGCAATTGTAAAATGTAAGCTTGTGTGGTAAATCTAGTTTGCATGACTGAGTTACGCTGCTTTGAAGGTTTTGCTTACACAGTGCAACTATTTAAATCTTGTAAATCCATCATCAACCAAAGCAATGTCATTTGTCAAAATGTGTTCTTGTTGTAAGAATGCATTATTAACAGCTTCGAAACATTCGCTACGGAAAACATGGCTTGATACTACAGTAAGCATAATTTAAATGGACATGCATGGGAAGCGGTCTGACCTTTACGCATTAACACAAGGAAGTTATCTGGCACCACATTCACACAGCCAGATATCAGTTCCTAACACAGCCCTCGTTAAAAAAATGCCGTTAGTAGAATCTAACTAAATGGACAGTAAAATATGACTCATTGTGCTTAACATTTCATAGGTGTGCTAGTTTTAAAATACACTCTGCAACTACAATCATCTTTTTGGTGGCACAAGTGCTTCGTGGACTGTATTATGAACCAGACAAACCTGCGTTTTATTTCTGCACATGACAAATATCAGTAGTGAGTGATTGCTGCACTGGTCCTACTCCCCTCCACTCCAACTTCCACCTTCGCCAATCCACACTGACCAGGGTGGAGAAGCGTGGTCAAAACGATCCCCATGTTTGCACATTATTTTTATCACAATTTAAGATTATTTTATACATTTTTTGTCGACACACACATTCCATCGGCTTATTTTTGTTATCTTTAACCGGAGTGGTAATTACATCGTGGAATTATGTACAGCCACAACTTGTGATATTGTATTATTCTCAAACATTGTGGCTGTGACCTAGTCTTTGCTGAAACGAAGAGGGAATACAGGATTGTTAAATCTTACAATTCCCATCCAAGGTTGCGAGCTAACTAATAATTTCCAGTTACCTGGGCTAATTAGTTTATATTCCACATAACCAGCACAAGGTTTGAACACTGCGGATATTGCGCACGTAAGTATAAAAACATAAATAATAACGGCATTAACAAGCCACGGTTTACTCATAAGAGCAGGCTATTTAATGGTTATAATTATAGACAGGATTAGTGTGAGATGTGGGAATTGCTAAATGTATATGTTCTATTAAAATAATTGTGTTGACTCATTATCAATGTTCTGTTCTATTTCTAAAATAAGCAAGGTTATCGCATTTCTTGCCTGAATAAGTCGAGTCTGGAGGCGGGGGAGTTGAGTCATTGCCTTTCATACGTAAGCTGCAACCAATTTTAAGCATTATTTAAGCAATTTGAATTACATTTTATTGAACTAACTTTTGTGCATGTGTTCTTTATATCACATGCATGACAATATGACTGAGGAGTCATTCGAAGCGTATGGACTTTTATTGCTTTACCTTCAATAACACCAATTCTTTATTATCTTCCCGCCAATAAATTGGATAAATTATACAAACGCTCGTACGATTTATGTAAAAGCGGATAGATGTACTTAAAGTATATATGTATTTACCTGAAGTGTGTTTATTTATCGTCTTGCTATTTTTGTTCATAGAATTTGTGTATCATATTTTGTAAGAGTACAGTACAGCGTTAAAGTGTGCTCTCAATTTTATTTTCCAAACAAAGTCACAGTCGGTCGAAAGTCCCACATCTTTCCAGTAATATAATCGTAAGGCCTCATATGAGGCAAACAGTGTATACTTTAGGTTATAGTCAAATATTTTAATTTGTTCATTTATATGGGAATATGTTGACAAAATGCAAACCCATCATTCATCACGTAAATTTCACTCATGGAAAGACAATAAGAAGCATTGCAGCGCTTTGTGACCCTCGGGTGAAAGGCGCTATATAAATGCTATTATTATTATTATGTTTTATTAAGGGCGGCACGG
>JAZEWU010000007.1:1928781-1948476 GCA_036362915.1 Geotria australis | reverse complement strand
GAGATATGAATATGGAGATGCGAGGAAACCACAGAGAGGCTGGGGGGAGAGGCAGCCATGCAACCAGCCAGCGCCAACATTTGCCAGACACATGTTATCGGCCAATTAATGCATGAGTGTTTTTGTTATCCATAGTGAAGCTCTGTTTATAACATTGGTCATGAAAGCCTTCGAGTTAATTTTAGTGTTTTTGTTGTTGTTGTTGTGGGACAAAACCGGAGAAACCGAAGGAAACCCAACCACAACAGGGGGAGAACACACAGCATGGCGCCCGAGGCGGGACTGTCTTTCTGAGGCGCAGATATTACCACTTCGCCACGCTGCCGCACTTACGGGTCTGGGTCCGGCGGTCCAACGTGATGCTGGCTAGCCACCCCTCGTGTGCCATGCTGACCTTTATTGATGCTCGCTCGCTAACAGCACTTGAGCCTCCAGTCTGTTAAGGCTTTACGGTTTCCGCTTTGTCTTCGAGTAATTGTGTAAGCGCCACAATTCTAGTCGCTGTCTGTCCCTACCCATCCTCCGCAGGACGTTGGTCAATTCCAGCCAGACCAGCTGTCGAGCTTGTCTTTCTCCGTTCGATTCTCATTATCCGAGTTCGGGAGATTGGTACGTGACCATTCCACCGTGGCGGCGGCGGCGGTGGTACTTGTGTGACCAGGTAATGAAACACAGTATGGGGTGACAGCACAGGCGTCGGTCGGGTAGGGCATGAGGTTTGGGGAGGTAGATGGATGAGCAAAAATGTTGTCCTCCATGGTGGTGGTGGTGTTAGTGGCTCGTGTGTGTGAACGGCATCACGGTCTCTTACCTCTTGCGCCTCTACACAGCCCCCCCCCCAGCACGTTTCAGCGAAGCCCCACCTAGTGGTGCTGAGAGAGTCACTTGGGATTAACTCAGCCGCTCCGCAGCGCACACCGCGTTCCATTCCGGGGTGGGGGCCTGGTTCCAGGAGCCAACCAACAAGAGGCGTCAGGCATGTCCTTCCTCCTCTTCTAGTCCCCACACGCACACAACGCGCCTCCGCTCCTCTTGCGCCGGCGGCTCAGTAGACGCCGCCGCCGCGTGATTCAATTTACTCATCTCGCTCTCTCTCTCTCGTCCCGAACGCGCGACACCGCGGGGCGCAAGCAACGAACAACAAAACAGCAACTAGCAAAGCTGCTCCCCCCCCACCGACCCACCCACCCTTGGTCACCGTCACCCCCGAGGCACCGCTATATTACCCTCGTGATATAGGAGAGTCGCGCGTTTAGTCCACCGAGAGAAAGTCGGCACGAAAACGACAAGCCGCTTGGCGTGGCTGTGGCGAGGCTTGCGATGAGTGCGCCCTGATTGTCGTGGGATGGCTGAGAAGCGGCGCATCGGGAACCCACTTTGCGCCGGAGTCACCGTCGTCAGCGGCAGCGGCAATAGCAGCAGCAAGAGCAGCTAACGGCGAGAGCACGAACCGCCGTCCCGGGAGAACCCCTGGTTGCCTCGTACCTGTTGGACTCGCGGCGGATTTGGATGTCCGGCAAAGGAGGTAAGGTGGTTTGTGTTGCCGCTTGCGCGTTTGTCTTGCTGGTTGCTGTTCTGTGTCGATGCTTAGGAGTGTGCGCCTCATGCTTTGCTTTGCGCGGTTTAGCCGCGTTACGAAACCGGCCGGCAATCGGAGTTCAAATTCGTCGCCGCGCCTCTCGTAAAGTGGCGAGGGATATCTGAGCCAGTCTTGCTTGGTCACTGCCTCAGTTGAGTTACCTACCCTGCTGGTGCGGTGTGTAAAACGGCTACACTGGTGAGACAGTCGGCCAGCGGGGCTGCCGGTCACACACACCGCTATGGTCTTAATAGACGCTCGCTAACAGCACTTGCGACAACTACGTGCAGGCTACGCGTAAGGGGAATTGCCTGCGAGGAATCGTCTTAGTTGCTGCTTATGTTGGGGCAGTGTGTGTTCACGGTGAGCTCCGTGCGTGTCTCTGTGTTTTTTACCTCAGCACCAGCGATTCTCTCATTAGGAGAACGTCACTAGACGCGACCCCCCCCCCAACCCCTAAGCTGATTGATGGATGATGTTACCTGTTTGCGAGAAGAAGCTGACCGCTCTAAGGAAGATAACCCCTCGTGCCCGTTAGCCCGTGCCGTGTACGCGTGGCTTTTAAATGTCAAAAACACGAGAGGTCATTATTCATTGTGATGGTTTGATGGTGTGTTTGTGTAGTACGTGACCGCTTGCAGGCTTTATTATGCAAGAGCCTTGGTCTGGCGAGCTCTCACATGTGCTTTTTGACATGGTATTGCGGCGCTGTTCGGTAACGATGCCCGACGTTTCGCTGCCGAAAAGCTCCCAGCACGTGGAGCGAAACGTCGGACAACGTGTCGAACAGCATTCGCTGCAACCCACAAACGGGTTTTTAGCGATAACAACATCTTAAGCGGAGTCTTTGCTCTGTCTCTTGGCTGTTACTTAGCGCGTTGTGATGTATGCGCCTGTAGTTGTTGTTTGTATAGGTAGGCGAGATGTTTGCCAGCGGGAAGTGGAACAGGTATGTGCAGTGGCAGGTGCACATAACTCGTTTTACGCTCAGAGTTTAGGACGCGTGAATTCTTGAATAGTGAAATGTTGACATTTCACGTTTAAGAGATGACTAATTTAAGCGTTTGCATATTATCAAGGTTAAAATCTGTAAGTTGTGTGTGTGGGTTTTCCCGCACTCGAATCTGTTAATTTAATCCATTAATCATCGCCAGTGCAGCTGGGCTTCAATTTAATTAGCAGGGAACTTGAAGTGGACTAATTCTCACAGGAGTAAGGGAATGCATTTGATTATTAAGACAATTAATGACTTTGTGAAGTGCCCTAGCAAAGCACGTGGTGATACATTAAACCATATGCAGGGCGCTACACTGCATTAGCCAGGAAGAGATTTAAATATGTTTTGAACGGTTTGAAAACAATGTCAACTATTATATATGCGAGGGAGCGGTGGCGAGTAATGTCTGAACCGATCTTGTCTCCCCCACCCCCCAATCGCCTTCACCAACCCGCACCGACCAGGCTAGTGAAGTATGGTCAAACAACCTCCACAACCAACGCTGCGTGCTGATGCCATCATCCAGCAGTCCATTGAAAAAAAGGACTGAACAACAGAAAACGGTATAATAAAATACGCGTGATGGCTATATTATTGCGTTACGCTGTTTAAAATGATTGACACACTACACAGTGTTCACTTAGTCGAAATTTCCTAATCGCTATTTACTTACAAAGGAAGTATTGCAATATCGGAACCCGTCGCGAGGAAAGGGGGATTTGTGATGATGTGTGGTGCTCGTGTGAGCAGAGACGGTGTGCGAGCAGCGCACTATGAGCATGCAGCGCTGTTACACGATGCTTAATCTAGCGTACAAGGGCTGTTGATATGAGATTGCAGGCTCCGGGGTAAAGGTCTCAGTCATAAACGTTGCTCAACAGGGCACATAGGTACGCACAAGGCAAACAGCACCCACGGGCGCTGCGCTGCGTGGCCATGCAAACCGTGCACGACACCTTATTATCTCCGCGACACCATACGCAGCAACGGTGTCTGTCTCTCGCGTATAAAAAGATGCCCCCCTCCCCCCTGTATGTTAGTCTTACACCGGGCACGGAATGGAGCACGGGCTGTTTGCGAGCACCTGTCAAGACGAGCGCGGTTAGAGCAGAGGGATGAGATGGGGTGTGGGCGGAATGTGCAGCACGACTGGCCGTCTTTGTCTCCCCAGGGCTGATGTTAACATACCCGCCCCAGGTGCACATGTAAATCAGTCTGGCCAGGGTATGTCAGGTCCATCCAACCACTGGCCTGGTCAGTGACTGAATCCAGGTAAAAGTTTGCAGATGTAGCACATGGATTTTATTAGATGTGCTATGACAACCATCTGCACTAAGATAAAATATACAAAATGTACGGAAAAAAGATGAACACTGTACTTTGCATCGTAACAAAAAGGCAAAATTAATGTTAAAATTCTAAATCCGGAGATTTTTAACTTGCATAAATGTGAATTGACATTTTCGTTATTAAAAATGGACTATTAACCTTCGGAAAGTCAAGTTGAGTGAACATGATTCCATTACATTTGCTACGTAGCGACATTGTGTCTACAATGCATCATATACGATGGCCATAATACGATTTATGCTGAGTGCGTGCTAGCATACTTTATTACGGCACAGGTAAATACTCCAAGGCGAAGGATATTAAATCATAAAAAAGCAGTTTGTCCTCTTGTTATGTGCATTATGTGCAGCCACTGTGGAGCGTACATTATAATGCTTGACTTTGTAAGAATAATCTGCTTTTACTTTACAATAGTTGTTTTTCCATACCGCATTGGCAGTAGTGCACTGGCCCAAATCATAAGAACAACAACTGAGTGTGTTTGTCAATAACACTGCCATAAATGGGGGTGGGCAATATTTAATGGATGACGTTTCAGGCACGGGACCTTCATAGCAGAGAGAATGTTAGTTTTTGGACTGATTTTGGTTTTCACGGTTCGATTCATCATGGTTGCTCTTCAAAGCTGTTCTTTCGGGATAGCCGTGTCGACCGCTCTCCCTCTCTCCCTTGTGACGTTTCGCCTCCCACGTTGGAGGTATCCTATCCCGAAAGAACTGCTTTGAACAGCAGCCATCAGTTTATGCTTTTGTTTAAAAGGTATTTTATATGCTGCATCAAATGGAAATTGTGCAGTCAGACCTTGTTTATGGTTTTCTACTGAGGAGAATTACTGCTAAATTCTACTGATAAACTATGTACAGTATATATTTTGTTAAACAATGTATTTGAGTTCTGTTAATGTCAGTGGAGAAAAAACCTCTTCTCGAAGTTATTTGAATATGACTCGCACTGCCAAATGACAAGCTGCGCATATTTCTCTAATAAACCAGCAGCGTATACATGATTAAAACTTATATATTGATGTGTTGAATATTTAATGATGCTGCAAACATTTTAAGTACAGCCAGAACACGAAAATTGTGGCCTGTCCTTCAGTCAAAGACGCTGTTAAAGGAGCACAATGCTTCATAAACAGATGCAAAGGTCAACTGTTACACGTTTTTTCACTTTTCGCAACATTATCACGTTATAACTTAAATGCGTATTTTCATCTGTGAATGCTATGGTCATCAAAGTTGATTTTTTATTTTTCTGCCTCTCGTCAACTTTTCCCCCAGATTTTGGCTGCCGCCTTTGCCCTGTGCCTTTTTGGCACGTAAGCCGATGCCAGAAAACAGAAATGTATGGCAATAACACCACCTTTAACAAGTAAGTGACTTTACTGTGTTGACCGTAGCCTAGTGGCATCACTTAAACATATGCAGGTCTCTGTAAAGTGCAGCGAAGTGTATTTTGTGAAAGGAAATGTTGAATATTAATACCGTACTCTGCCATCATTGCAGTAGCAGGAAAATAATATACCTTTTAATGAGTCTATGTGTATGGATGAGTGAAATTGTTTATCAAAATACCACGTGTTTAGTAATATAATAATTTTGTTTTTAGTTTCGTTGCCGTGAGGGCATCGCACCCGACTCTCACGGAAAAGAGTGGGTTGCCCTCTTCAGGTGAGGGGAGAGCAGTTGCCCTTAGTGGAGGAGTTTAAGTATCTTGGGGTATTGTTCACGAGTGATGGTAAGCGGGAACGTGAGGTTGGCCAGCGGATTGCAGCAGCGTCGGCAGTGATGCGGGCACTGTACCGGTCCGTGGTAGTGAAGCAGGAGCTTGGTCCTAGGACAAAGCTCTCGGTTTACAGGTCAATCTACGTCCCTATTCTCACCTATGGTCATGAACTTTGGGTAATGACCGAAAGAACGAGATCGCGGATACAAGCGGCAGAAATGAGGTTTCTCCGCAGGGTTGCTGGGCTCACTCTCCGTGATAAAGTGAGGAGCACAGAAATCCGGGACAACCTCGGAGTAGAGTCGCTGCCTCTTCGGATTGAAAGGAGCCAGTTGAAGTGGTTCGGGCATATGGTAAGGATGCCCCCCGGAAGGCTCCCTCGGGAGGTATTCCAGGCGCGGCCCACCGGGCGGAGACCTAGAGGCCGACCTAGGACACGTTGGAGGGATTATATCCTTCGGCTTGCCTGGGAACGGCTGGGAATCCCCCGGGAAGAGCTGGAGTCTGTTGCTGAGGAAAGGGATGTCTGGTCCACTCTCCTTGGACTGCTGTCACCGCGACCCTCACCAGGACAAGCGGTTTAGAAAATGGATGGATGGATGGATGTTTTTAGTTTGCAACTGTCTCCTCTTTAATCCTAATTGTGTGGCGTTGTGTTATGAGATGAAGCACCAATTTGAAAGCCTCGCAGTGCAACGTATCACCCCTATATATTAGAGGAAGGCCTGTGGAAGACGAAAACCAGAACCATTGCCATATGCGTTCAAAGTGACCTATTTTTATCCACACTAGGAGGCGCTGAATCCTCCCACTCACCCTGATACGAAGAAATGTGTTTCAATATGACAAGCAAATCAATATATTATTTTAAACTCTCATAATAAAAAAAATTGACCAGGCTGAGAACATTAACTCGCTATGCTTGATAATCCAGTATAATCACAGGTGGCTGCCACGATAAGAACCCAAGATCCTAGCAGTGCCATCTAGGTGCTCTGACCCCTGAGCCATCCAGCCACCTATACTTGTTCATTTCTCTTGAGTATATTCATTTACGCTGATATCGATTACAGCATCTGTAATGCGATACTTTTCTAATGACTGCACGTGAGAGCGCTTGCGAACATGCAGAGTTTACATCCATTGCATATTGTATATCATAAAAGTAAATATTTAAACATGTTGACCCGAAGTCCACAAGCATGCTTTAAATAGATGCCTCAGAAGGTGGGTTTACAGAGACAAGCGAGCAGGTGCTGGAACGTTTTGTCAAAATCGAATGAGATGCACAAAAGTGAACCAGACTTAATTTGCACATCGTGCGGAAAAACTATATCCACGAGATGGAACGGCTAACTTGAGACATTTGTGATATAGTATTCTACATTGAAAAGAACCTCAAGATAGCATTGGCTCAGACACCATTTAGCACCAACTCATCCAGCATGTCAGCGCATTATAAATGCAGCCCACACATTCCGTCGTTAACATGCAGGTAAATGGGCAGGCAGTGAACAAGAGTGGGCGCGTAGGTGTAAGGCTTGCCGACATGAGATTCTAATCTTTTGTCTAATTGATCGTTGCTTTATGGCTTCTGGTTATAATTAAACAGAACATAGTATTCGCAGAGCTACAATGGTATGCATGCTTGTACATACATTACTTTCACAACACACAATGACTACATAGCCTATTGGTAATAACAATGCTACTCAAATGCCACTTGGTATGGCTCACCTTTATCACACATAATGTGTAGTGGGTTCTCCAAAAGCAGGGCCACACAAAACAGAACGTAAAAATGCTATTTCCTTCAATTGCTTTCCTTGTCTTAAAAAAACAAACGCAATTTTGCTGAACCTTAATACCATTCGGAAAAATCAATTGTGGCACCTAGTAATTGCTGCATGCTTTGTGCAATTCATGAGTACGGAATGGAATATTTGTGCAGAATTGCTTTCTGCCTTCATGACTTGGCTGTTTCTTGGTGATTGGCGTTCCATTGGAGAAGACGACTGTTAATGCAAGGGGCAAATCGTGAACTTGGTCTTCCTGGATATCGCACATTTGGGTTTAAAACGAAACTTCATTGACTATTCCGATAAAATTTCAATACTCTCTAAATTGTAATGTATATTTTTGGGATTTTAATGCGATAGAGAATGAAGGGATGGAGTGGAGGCATAGTGGTTAACGCATCGTAATATGAACCGGGTGACCTGGGTTTGATTTCCAGCAACCGCTAATACCAGCCATTGATGAGTGCTACCTGAACCAGTCCTGATTCACCTACACCCCTTCATTAGCCCACACTGATCAGGGTGGTGAAGTATGGTCAAACAACTCCCATGACCAACAAGGCATGAGGAGATTTTAGTCCAACAGTGGATTGACAAAGGGATTGAAATAAAATATAGAGAATGAAGTTACATGTGCTTCTAATCTGGTTATTCATCAGATATACTTAGCTGGCTATTCAAAATATGTCCACTAAGTGTGAAAAGCAGAAGTCTGGTTAATTACATTGCAAATGAGACAGCTTCCTCTGAGCAGACTTGGCTAGCGAAACATATGGCGGATAAAACGTTTGCGCGGGGAAGATACGCCGAATGCCCACTACTAAAATGAAAAACTGTCTGCTTCAGAGTTATTGACTTATTTGCTTGTTTCGCACTTTAAACTGCATCCCACTGTTGCAACAAATTATTCTTTGAAAGTTCAGTAGAGCATTTGATAGGTTTTTTGACCACGATCAAAGAACACAACGTGGCGCCTCTTTGCCTCCTGGAGGTGGCTGCAGCTAATGCTACATCTCGCGTTGTTCTTGTCATCCCGTCAGCAATGAGACTTCCAGCCAAGCCGAGGAGTACATCCTTGCTGGCATCTTCTCCATCATCATCGCTGTGACTATCCTGGGCAACCTGCTGGTGGTGGTCGCTGTGTGCAAGGACAGACTGCTCCGGTGAGACCCTCCGACGATCGTCGAGTCCAGCAACCTATGTGGAGACGCAAAATAGTTTTGCGTGTTGTGTCTATGCAATTACCCATGACACTCCACCTCGATGCATAATGAGTTAGTGCAGGGTATTGCTGATTGCATTGATTGGGGTCCCATAGGTTTTATGGAGTGCTCTTACCAAGGTCATCTAGTCATCTGCCTCTGATGATGAGACCCAGTAGGCCAAAACCTGTCCAGTGCTTGCTTTAAGCAAATGCCGCTTGATAATATTGATCTGGAAAGCCAAGAGGCTGGTGGAACAAACAATATTTGTATTATGATGGCGAGACACAGTGGAGCTATACTTTTTATCCCCCAACTGGGTCAGAAGCAAACCGCAGGTGTGAACTGAACACCTTGAGAGCACCAATTCATTCGGTGGGGCCCCGTGGTTTCAGTTGCAGCGATGACTTTAAGTCTTCCATCGATTGTCCCAGAAACGTAAGAGGAGAGCATTGGCGGCGGATCCTCGTGTGACCCTTGCAGGTTTGCTTGGTGTTACACAGCCGCACCTTTTCTTCTCCGTTTATAATCCACCTGAAAAAAAGCAATGCGTAAATGCATCGTTTGTAATGTCACCCCTTGTCCGGATATAAATCCCATTAAAGAGGCTATGTTTCATACGAGAAGGATTAGTGTAGTTTGGTCAGCTTTGCTCATGTTTAGAACGTATTTGTGCCACGCGCAACACCATGATATCAAACACGTTTAGGGTTTAAAATTGTGTACAGTGAGACTGCGATTCCAAGTAGGTAGCTGACCTTGTACCAATCACCCACCCACCGCCTTATCTGCTTCACCAGATTTGTACAGACATAGAAAAAAATCTCTTTCTCGCCCCCACTCCCCCATTTCATATACCATATTATAATGGGTTTACCCTGCTAGCTGGTTGACATTGGCTTCAAACTATTGCCCACTGTCTCAGCCAATTTCAGAAGCCATCAAAACCTATTTGTCCGCCGTATATGAGAGGGACTTTCTTTGTACAGTGACGCAGCGCTCTATCTGCTTCATTACACGTGCGAGATTCTGGAGCAATAGCTCTGAGATGTTTTTATAGGGCTTCATGTGGCAGTGTCGTGTGAACGCAGTGTTTAAAGTAGACTGTGATGTCCCATATTTTAAGTAAGAACGACACACTGACCCTTATGTTCTGTTGCTCTTAGTGTTAAGATACCTATTTCTGCTCTGTAACGGAGTAAAACAACAATATTTAACGTGTTAATTTTTTTAAATATACGAGACCATTAATGAGTAGTTCAGAACTGCCTCTAGTAAAGGTTATTGTGCCAGCAGTAGCGTGAGCAAGTATTTTCAGGGCAGCACCTTTACTTTACAGTATATAAGCAAGGGTTTTTTTTGGTGACTCCTCAAAGCAAGTATTTTTTTGTGCATACGAATACAGCTATTTAATAGATTATTGCATTAGTAGTAGCTGCTGCATGTATTACAGAACGCAAATAAACAACAGACAGCAGTTGCTATGGCCAGTTTTTACACAACTTAAATTCACAATAGACACTGTTTTTATCTGTGGTACTCATCTCGTGGTCATACACCCAGCACCAGCCATTACATCTAAAATGTCCTGCAAATAAAAAACCCTCTCATTAGCGGGCTTTTGGAAAAGGCTAATGGGAATGGAATATTTCCTGTATGGTCTACTCTTATGTTCCCATTAACACATTCCAGTGGGCATTGTGAAGGATCTGTGGTTGAGGTGCTTTATAGATTTAATTATTTGTGGCGAATAATAGTCAGGATTATGAGTCACGGCTGAAATATGTTCATGTATTTAGGGTTTAAACTCCCTCCTTATGGTTGTGTTTACATTCCCAATGCGCCGAAAACCTAATTAACAACCTACCTACGATTCTATCCAAGTTTTATAGAATCGTACATTGCCCAGGTGTTTACGGTGCCCATTTGTGGTTAACCACTGGGTTTTCTTTTGCGCAGCGGCAACGGAGGACGTAAAGGGAGCGCTGTTTCTTTGTGTGTGTGTGCTTGAGGGCTTTTGCCATAAGGTTAGCAACTGGTCACGGTGGGAAATCTGCTGTTATATACAAATGTTGCGCTTGTTAATTCAACTCTACTGGGGACCCCCGTAAAAGATGCGAGCATAAACGTTACCCAGAGGTAAGGAATAGAGGCATGAGATTGAGCTCTCCCCATCTTGCCGTCGATTTGAGAAATGGCTCTGGCAAAGTCAACTTTACTTTGGTGGCTGCACTTAAAGTGGCCTCGCTACTGAGTCATCAGATTAGTTTTCTAAGGCTTTGTCCAGTTTTGGTTACAAGTTGCCATTCAATACCTTGTAGTGAATGGATGCTCCATTTATAATTCATAACTGCTTCATTGTTTTGTCTACACCTCCTGTGGCCAATCCCATCCCACTATTATACTTTTGCGCTACTTTGGCTCTGAGTAATTTATTGGAATTATTGGAATTAACACTATGTGTTACTGGGCGGCACGGTGGCGTAGTGGGTAGCGCTTCCGCCTCACAGCAAGAAGGTTCCCGGGTTCGAATCTCGGCTCGGGGTGCCTTTCTGTGTGGAGTTTGCATGTTCTCCCCGTGTCCGCGTGGGTTTTCGCCGGGCACTCCGGTTGCCTCCCACCGTCCAAAGACATGCTGCCAGGTTAATTGGCGTACTGACTAAATTTCCCCAGGCGCCCTGCGATGGACTGGCGTCCCATCCTTGGTGTTCCCCTGCCTTGCGCCCTGTGTCTGCCGGGATAGGCTCCGGCTCACTGCGACCCTGTATAGGATTAAGCGGTTTCTGAAAATGGATGGATGGACTATGTGTTACTGTTTACCTTATGATTATGGCTAATGTTTTATCTCTGCAGAATTTAAAGCTGTAAATGTGTTAAATCCGTTGTAGTCCCTTTTAATTCTATACATTGTTTATGTTGGTTAATTCTTATGTTTGTTGTATCGCAAAAATCCCGCTTCCAGAGCTTGTGGATAACATGCTAACCCATGCTAACCCTTCAGGCCCCCAGGGCTCCTTGTGTAACTTGAAGGTGTGAGAATTTACAGCCTCGGGTATAAACCATTGTCCTTTTTATGTGCCCTCTGAAGTAAAATGCTGAATCTGTTACTGAGCTGTAACATTTTGAGCCTCAAGGAAGCTATCCTGAATGAGCATTTTCACGTGTTTTTTTTTGCACCCTGCTGCAGCAAGCGCTCGTTATTTAAGGTGGCTGTGGGAAAAGGTGACAAAACAGACACTTCAAAAATGTTAAGTCAATGATGCATCCGATTTAACAATGCTCGTGTTAATTTATATCTGTTGTCAGAAAAATCAAGACCAACTACTTCATTGTGTCGCTAGCAGTGGCAGACCTTCTGGTGGCTATTCTCGTAATGCCCTTTGGGGCCCTGGAGAGGGTGCAGAACGACTGGCCCTATGGCGAAAGATTCTGCATAATCCGGACCTCCTTTGATGTCATGTTTACCACTGCCTCCATTATGCACCTCTGCTGCATCGCACTGGACAGGTAATTTCTCACCACAAGATCCGTCCGCTCTCAGCGTCAAGTCTTCAAAAACCCTGCCAAAAGCTCAACCCATAAATTAACCACCCACGCCCACATCCTGTGCATATCACCAGCCTTGCCCCCAATATTGTCTGTCAACCCCAATAACTCTAAAGTGCTGCCCATGAAGTTAGACCCCACAAATCTGCCTATAAACTCTCTTGTGCTTGACTGGGTCATTCCATTTTCGCGCCGGGGTGAGTTAAGGGCTGTAAATAAAAAGCAGACTTTTTTTGGTGAACTCTTTCGTTCCTTAAATAACATAAAGAAGAATTGCAACTTGACACACCATGCAGGGTATTTCGTTTCTAATATATTAGTGTTGAGGTGGTTTCCTTGTGGCTTTTACTAACACTGGATTGCATGTAACAATCATACTCTTTCTTGATCCAGAAGGTGTCAAGTACCATTACATAATGCAACTTCTAAAAATGATATAATTTCGTATGCAATTCATACTAGATTAAAATAAAATTTCAAAGGACTTTCTGGAACATTGATCTTTTTAAAATACATCGTGTCGATGAGGTTGAATACATTTGCACGTACAGTACAGACTTGTGATCAGTCCTCCTACCCAACAAATTGGGTTTCAAATCCAGCAGTGACTAAACTCACCACTAATGTCTCACAGTTCACCAATTTGCTAAGGAATTTTCAATTTGTGTGCACTGAGGGTGGCCATTAATGGCTAATTACACGCTACTTTAAACATATCGAGAGTCGATATGAATACAATGACTGCCGTCACTGCTATTGACCACACCTGGTGTCGAAAATGTGCAAACTGTGCAACGGCTTAGGATGCTGTGCAGTTACATTGTCAGCGCATGCGAAGCTATTCCGCTTTCTGAGACTCAACATTTAAAAAAATATACGTATAAAATGTCATTTGAACTTTGTGCCTGTGCCAACGGGCCTTAACCACAGTCCTCTTGATCTGAAATTCGTACTCGGTTCAGCACTTGGCACGGCGGAGATCAAAGGCCCCCACGTATTGCCAATAGCTAACCGCTTCCTAATGTGTTGTGCCTCCCAAACACCCGCCTGTTGTCAGCGAGCACACTTTTCTTTCTGCGGTCGTTGAGTTCATTATATCCCCCCTGCTTATTCAATGAGGAGAAAATTTTATGGTCGCGAACTGATGCAAGTGCAATATCGGTCAACAAAGTGTGCCAACGTGGCTATCTATAACCGACAGCGGCGGCCATGTGAGGAATCTTACAGAATAATCACGGCGATACATCATTCTGCGTTGACAAAGTACATTGGGGTAGTGCCCCATTCGTAATGGACTTCTATGTGATTCATAATTATTTGCCCTGGTATATATCACATTTAATTTCGAGGAAGGCAATTATAAATAATTAACATTCTGTTAATATTATCAGACAGGAAAGATGTAATCTTAACAATTTAATAAACTTGTGATAGATAAAAAAAACAGAGATAAGGTCTCTTACTTCTGATGTAAGTGTGCAATGATCAGCCCTCTTACATTCAACACCAGAATACATTGTGTACTCAAACCGTTTCAGGCCAGCATAAGTTTCTTTTCATTGTTGCCGTAATTTACGAGTCATTTATGCAAAAGTTCGTTTAAACGTTTGGTCGATTTATCCTTCGTGATTGACAACCCTCAACAATGATTACTCTGCTTCTCCACTGCTGCCCTTATATGTGCACAAAGTTGCCCCTGTGTACACTTGGGAACCTTCAACACAAACGTGTGTCCGTGTGCAGGTTTTACGCCATTTGCTGCAAGCCGCTGGTCTACCAAAATAAAATGACGCCGCTGAGAGTGGGGCTGATGCTGGGGGCATGTTGGGTCGTCCCTTCCCTCATCTCGTTCATCCCCATAGCCAACGGCTGGAACATCATCGGCATTGAATATGAGGTGTTTCTCTTGGCTGTCTGCCAGCGGCTCACAAAGGCTGCCATATCTCTGATAGACGCACATTTGTGGTGGCCTTGTTTCAACCATGGCAAATGTACAGTGATCAATTTGTCGTCCAGTGTGTTGTACATACTCTATGCGCGTGTCCAGTTCGTCTTGTGTGTCTGACGCTGGCGTATACGCATGTGCCTGAGTGGTCGTGTAGTTGTTTGCACACTGAGCTACAAACTCTGGCACCCTGAGTTCAATTCCAGGCCACGGTTAATATTAGTGAAGATAAATCTGGACCAGTCCTGGGCCCTCTCCTCGATTGATTCGGCTTTAAACGTGTAGCTGTTGGGATATGTACACGTCAGCATTGGGGATAAAAAGAGGTTGATTGGACGTGGTGTTCACCAAACCGGCACGGTGAGTAGTGCTGCTGCCTCAAAGCAAGAAGGGCCTGGGTTCGATTCCCCTCCAGGGTACCTTTCTGTGTTGCGGTTGCATGTTCTCATCATGTCAACGTGGGTTTTGACCGGGTACTCCGGTTTCCTCCGAAAGTCCAAAGACATGCTACTGCTGCTGCCTAGGTTAATTGTCCTGATTATATTGCCCCCGGTGCCCTAAGATGTTGTAACTTACCCACCCCTCCCTGCTGGAGAACGGTTAAAAAGAGCTACATAGCTCAATGGTTCATTCCTGTTTAAATACAGATTGACTGACTGAAACCACCCCATCGTGTGCTGTGCTTTATAGGAGCTCGCTAACGTCAATTGCACCACCAGCCTATGTCGGTTATACAGATGATCTTTGTCTCTATACGTCAAATATTATAGTGACGCTATGCTGTAAAAAATGTTTTTACAGTTTGTACTAGAATTGCTCTCCGTAGCTTTTCTTTTGGGATCGCCGTGTCGAGTGTTCCTTCTCTCTCCTTAATGACGATTCGCCTCCAACGTTGGAGGCATCGTCAGGTGTTTCTGAAACGCCTGATAATGCCTCCAATGTCTGACGACACCTCCAACGCGGGAGGCGAAACGTCCTGAACGATAGAGAAGGAACAACAGCTATGGAGTGCAATTCTCATCCATCGAGCCGTGAAAACGTACAGCAGCACGCCATTTTATTTCAGCTATTTATCACACTGCCGTGGCTTTGCCGAAGCAGCCTAACCTACGAGCCGTGTGCCGCAGCTCGAGCTCCGGCAAGACGACGCGAGGAGGTTGAACCAGACGCACTGCATCTTCATGGTGAACAAGGTGTACGCGGTGTCGTGCTCTCTCGTCGCCTTCTACATCCCGCTGGGGCTCATGGCGGCCGCGTACCAGCGCATCTACGTGACGGCGCGGGCCCACGCGCGCCAGATCGGCTCGCTGCAGCGCGCCGTCTCCACGGGCGACGAAGCCACGATGGCCGCGTCGAGTGCGGCGTCGCCCCTGCGGACGCAGCAGGTGGCGATGGTGCAGACGCAGTCGTCGCGCTTCCGTCACGAGACTAAGGCGGCCAAGACCCTGGCGATCATCATGGGCTGCTTCTGCCTGTGCTGGGCGCCGTTCTTTATCAACAATGTGATCGACCCCTTCGTGAACTACAACACGCCGCACCAGCTGTGGGACGCGTGGCTCTGGCTGGGTTATGCCAACTCGGCCCTCAACCCGTTGCTCTACGCGTTCCTCAACCGCTCGTTCCGCCGCGCCTTCCTGGCCATCCTGTGCTGCTGGGACGCGGCGCGCTACCGCCGCTCGTCCTTCAGCAGCCACTCGGTGCGCTACTCCGTCAGCACCAACGGAAGCACCGTCCAGCCGGTCCCCAGGTGAGGTGCCCTGGCTCGTGCGTGCGTGCCGTGCATGTGTGTTTTATTCCTTTCTCACTGTTTGGCTGCTTGGAGAGATGTTTGCCAGTAAGAAGCGTAGGAGCGCTGGTGTTTTATTCCGTTTATTTGCCTAACGCTTTGCCAGTAGGCTGGAGCGCTGGTGCATTGGTTGGCGGGACGCTCTATAAACCCGACAGCCTGGTTTTAATGCACGACCACAGCTGACATATTTGGTTAGTGATATGTCTGAGCTTGTCCTTAATCCCATCCATCCATCCATTTTCAGAAACCGCTTAATCCTGTGCAGGGTCGCGGTGAGCCGGAGCCTATCCCGGCAGACACAGGGCGCTAGGCAGGGCGTATACCCAGGATGGGACGCCAGTCCATCGCAGGGCACCTGGGGCAATGTATTCAGTAGGCCAATTAACCTGGCAGCATGTCTTTGGACGGTGGGAGGAAACCGGAGTGCCCGGCGAAAACCCACGCGGACACGGGGAGAACATGCAAACTCCACACGGAAAGGCCTCCGAGCCGAGATTCGAACCAGGGACATTCTTATAAATAATAATAATATAATTTATAGAGCGCTTTTCACCCAAGGGTCACAAAGCGCTGCACAGGGCTGCGAAGAGAACGACATGTCAGCAACGACAGAGAACGGAAAATCAGCAACACATTTTTTTTTTTTTTCATAATCCGAGCTTTGGAGAGAACGGCAAGTCAACAACGGGGAGACAGAATAGCTGAGAATCAAGCAACAGCGATAAATTATAAGACATAGGACACAAAAACAACAGGATAATAATAATAATAATAATTTTCAACAAGCAAGGGGGGAACAGATGTCCCCGAGCAGACGCAGATCGGAAAAGAGAGAGAGAGAGCCAACATTTCGGCACGGCACCACTGACCTGCTCAACAGACAAGCCAGAGGAAGGAATACATGTTCATTTGAAGGCGCAGGTAGGAAGGGAGCCGGCAGCCCTACCCACTACGCCACCGTGCCGCCCCTGTCCTTAATCCCCTTCTTGACAAATTCGTGCTCACCAGCTTGGGGAAGTATAGTCAAACAACCGCCCCCCCCCGGGCCCAAGAATAAAAAGGACATGATTGTTATTTTTCTTCCCCCCCCCTCTCCCCAGTTTGTCCCATTGTCTTGTTGGATTGTCACGATGAGAAATTAATTTAGAATATCACAGAGCAGTGTACCTGATGTGTTAGCGAACAGCCCGAGTAGGTTTTTGTTACATGACCTCTCCCGAAAAAGTCTTTAAGTGGCCTTTCCCATGCCCCCTCCAGTGAGATTCTTTGTTGCTTGATGGGTCAAACCATTATTTTTATTTTCCAAATTGGCGTCTGGCCAATAAAGTATGAACAAAATTTAATTACATTGTTTTTTTGTGTGTGCAGTCATTAGCCACTGGGCCCACAGCATCAACTCTCTATTTTTTGTACTCCAATTTTTTAACCCTAAAACTAACCGGCTGCCCCAGATCTAACCTTCAGTGGTGTCAGCTCAACAACTGAACCACCAGGTCACTTCATTACCATTCATAGTCACTGCTGTACTTTGACAATTATTTAATGGGTGTTTTTGGATGGGGGCGCGTTGCATAATCGAATCCGTGACCAAAAGAGCGTTTTTTTTTTCAAATGCAGAATCAGTGTCAACATCCAGTTCTTGCCAGTCGGGTACTAACCTGATTTTATTGTTTTATTGTAACCCGGTTGGTAGTTCAGGGTCCAAGTGTGTGTGTTATCGGTCGTTAAACAAATTATTGCATAGTGTGTGATAGCAATTCCTTCACCCGTACATATTCCACGGTAAACAGAATGCCTCTGGGTGCTATGTCACTTTGCACTTTTCTTTTTAGCGAATCGTTGATTTTTTTACGTTTTAATATAGAAAACAGACTTTAAATGGCTCACGCGAGGAATGCCTTATCCTATGTTGTGGCGCTGTTGTAGCGCTGTTAGCTTTGTTTTGTTGCCAAGAGATGAATGACAATGAAAGCCATATGGGCAACAACCAACTTGGTGGCTTATCGTTCGTCGTATTTTTAGCACAAACTATTTTGTTTCCAGATAAAGTGTTACATGTAACTTTTCAGCTGGGTTAAGGTACAAAGGTTCAATGTAACTGTAGGTGATAAGCTATTGCAGGTCTTTCACAAGCTGTAACATTCTAAAGGCGTGCTTGAGGCACAGCGCTCGGCACAGCAGTTCTTCTTCAGTGGCATTTTTAAAGATAAGTATGTTCACCGGTTTGATTTAAGATCCCTTTTCCCCCCTGCTGTCTACTGGGAAAAAACAGGTGACTGCAATTGAGTGCTTAATTAGTTTTACATCTGTCTTCGGTTGGAGGTTCACAACTGGTGGTATATGCTCAGAATGGCAATCAGTGACTCATCGGTAGTAACAAAAGTGTTTTTGGGCCGGACAAAAAGTGCAGACATCCCTCTGATTGTAAGCCGTCTCTCTGATTCTCACCAAGAGGGCGACCATGCTTGCAACTAAATTTCTTATCCACTCTTAACCTAGCTGGATTACAGTTTGAAGAACTGTATCTTGCATTTTGCAGCCTCTATGTTGGATGCATGCATGCAAGTCAGTCCTACGTGCAGGTAGTGTTGTTTTTGATATTATTAAGGGCTACTAGTTGTGCGCTCTATGCGGATATTTGGTTTGTAAAACCAAATATTTGGTGTACACAGTAATTGCAATTATTTGATGTTTCTTCCCCACTTCCTCATGCTAAGTAATTGCGGACGATTGTTGCCCAGCTGCATGCCTTATTTGTCCTTAGAAATTCACCTGCAGGTGAATTTCTAACCCCCCACACCGCTTGAGCAAGACGCTCTCGCGGCGAGCGATTTTGCCACCGTTCTTCTTCTTCGCGATTCTTCGAGGCACGATGGTCAGCCTCTGGACATCGTTGTCTTTCAGCTCGGCCTCGAAGTGTTTGGTAGAATTCGCAGGCAATTCCAAGTATTACCTGACAGGGATCGCAGGAATCCCGTCGAGAGTTTAAATTTTCAGTGCCTATTTTTTCTTTATTAAAAACACGCACCTATCTGGCAGCAACAGCTCCATTATTAAATGAGTCGCTATGCGAGCGATTCCAAAATATCGATTTCCAAAATCGATTCCCAGTCTCGACTCCTCAGGCTACATCCGGGTCTGTAGTGGAACCGGATCCCACCACGCAGCTTTAGCGGAACCGGATCCCACCACGACTATCCCGGAAAAATTACGGCAATAAAAATCAACAATCATTAATCTAGCCGTGAAAACCTACATCGGTAAGTATATTGTCAACGAGTATACAGTTCGTGGGTATATGGGTATACTGCCGGTGAGTATATTGCCAGTATGTATCTCGCACCTGTGTGGTCGTCCGAGTTGTAAGAGCTCGGGAATTGACCCGCTCGGTAACTCGAGTGCGGTATGCACGGCGGCCCCGTGTTTTCGCCCCCCGTGTAGCCGTAGCAGACTGCGGGGGCGGGTGCCGTTGGCGAGCGCCTGTGGGGGTCTGTTCAGGCTATATAGGGGATCTTTGTCTTTGTGGGGGTCGGCTTTGCGCACGGGGGGCGGTGTTTGCTCACCGCGCCGGGTGCTCATTTGGGGCTGGGTCGACCTGGGGGAGGCCCGGGACCGGTTCAGGGAATCGTCGCTGGTGTTGGCCGTGGGCGGGATTCGAGCTCGGATCGCCGGGTTTGTGGCCCAGCGCGCTGGCCGCTGGGCCGTCGCTCCACACACGGACACAGAGACACACAGAGACTCACAGAGACACACACAGACACAC
>JAZEWU010000007.1:1888867-1928583 GCA_036362915.1 Geotria australis | reverse complement strand
TTTTTGTTGCTTTGGTTTTTATTAGTTTTTTTTCTGTCGTTGTGCAGCGCTTTGTGACCCTCGGGTGAAAGGCGCTCTATAAAATGCTATTATTATTCTTAACATCTTACAGTCAAGTCAGAGTGATTTTCTGATCAAATGAACCTTGAAGTTTTAATTATTATCTGTTTACAGCACTGAATTTAAGTGGTGGGAATTCCACGGTATTATGACGGAAAGAATCTTTCCATAAGACAACCACTGTTAGCTTGTCCACAAAAGTTGTAGCTACTTTATTGACCCCAGAGGGATGATGGGCTGATTCAACCCCAAAACAGGATTTGAACACGCAACCTTTCAATTGCAAGCCGTTCGCTCTACTGCTGAGCCACCTGGCCGGTAATTTATTAAAGGTTATTACATTTCTCTATTAGAAATTTCCACCATGTTTCAAGCAATTACTTCATGCCCGCATCTCTTTTTAATTGCAAGAGCTTTGCACCAGTGTAATGCGAAATAGAACAAATTATTCCAAGTGTAATGGCAAATACAATGACTCTGTGTTTGCAGTGCCCTTTTCAAAGACTACCGCTACCTGAAAGCACAATTGTGAGACTTGGAAACTTCTCATGAAGTAGCTAATGTTTAACAACGTGGGACAGGTTAACATTGCAAGTCAAGATAATGACTTCCCACCATGTATATTTAATTGCGCAGAACTTAAAGGTTAAACAATCAAACAACAAAACCCTGTTTTTCGTGTGAAATCAATTGATGTTTTAAGGGGCTACCTTTTCAATCTGGGGATGGAGCAGTGATGCAGTGGTTTGACTCGAGTTCGATCTCAGCCATGGCTAAGGCCAATGGCAAGGCGATGTTTGCACTGGCTCTGCCCGCATGCCCCGCGTACCGACACTGCGTGGGAAGGCATTCATTCAGCAGCGGATTGATAAAGGGCTGCACTAAGCTATTCTCAATATGACCCATGACATTGGGGAAACAAATTATTTGCTGATGCTACGCTGTCAATGGTGCACAAGCACAAATAACAAAACACTCTACACATCGGTCAATAATGCTACCTTAAAGGGAAAAATATATAATGGGTGACGGTTCAAGTATCGGCTGCTGTTGCTGCTGCTGAAGAAGAGCCATTGCCCGAAACGTCACCATTTTTTTTCCTTTAAGGGCAGGGTTATTGACGAATGTGAGTTTTTTCGTGAAATGGATGACTTGTCAGTCAGCTGATGTAACAATGTGGATTGAAACACAGTAAAGGCTTAGAGTCAAATGTTGGAAGCCTGAGTGCTGCTTTTATCGCCTTTGCTGAGCACGGGCCAAAAATGCCAAGCAACAAACAGGGCTATTGAGGGCACGATAGACACAACCCAATGCTTCTTGAATTGAGCATTGTTATAATAAAGACTTTAGTAAAATATACAGTTGGAGAGAATACGAAAAACGAGCAATGCAAGGGGGCAAAAACACAGAAAGAGAAGTCATTTAACCTGCAGCGTAGTGGGAGAGCACGGACAAAAACTGAACGAAGCAGTCGGTCTATTAGGCAGAGTCCTACATGTGGGTGGAGGAATCGATGATCACGTTGGGAAAGATAGATATATGTTGCCATCTTACCAGCCGGGTATTTTTTCCAGGAAGTGTGGGCACCCTGGAGGGACGAATGTGACCTTACCAGCCACCAGAATTTCGTGGATGCTTGGGCTGTTGCAGCGAGAGATATTTCACCTAACTTCATCATGCTGAGTTGCTGTATTAAAACGGAATTTTATGAGCTGTGAAGAAGAGTCGTGAAAATGAACCACTGTTATAAGTGTTTCTACCCACAGCTCTGGTTAACATCATAGGCCGAGGTTACTATAGAGGATGCTATCTTCGGCCATGTGAAGCTGAGTGCACTGATGAAATAGCCATGTTTTCAACAATATACAGACAGTGCTTGGAATGGACACAGCAAGAGCTCCGAGCTCAAACACTGCTGTGGCGTTTTCATAATGCGTCGTTAAAGCATTTCATACATGAGTTGGTTTTTAAAAATAGCTTTTTTTGTGGAGAATTTGTATTACTGAATGTTAAAAAATAGTGCATCACATATGTTGGTGAAATAATAAACCTTGTGCTTATACTTCCAGTGACTTTCGTCCAGAGGACATCCAGCGCCTTAAATTCTATATCTGCAGCTATTATTGCATTCCATTAGTATTTCATTTCTTTGCCAGTGCATATCAAAAGCGGTCCGCTTTTGTGTGCTGGTCAAGGCAATAGCATAGAGCGAAATTCACCTGGGGCAGGGTGGTCTCTAAAGTGTGCTTCTTCCATTTTCTTGATCCCAGGGTCGATGATTTTTTGGAAAATGACTGTTGGTCCTCTTGTTGACCTTTAATTCAAGCTACAAATCTCTGGCTAGCTTTTGTGTAAGGCCAGGCATGACATAGTAAACTGTTTGCACTCCATAAAGAGTGAACCAGTGCACTATTGGTCCAGCTATTCCACTGAGAGATAAGCAAGTGCAGCCCGGTCTTGATGTAGGAATACTTGTCCTCTTATTTATAGGCTCCGCATGAACACCCTCTGATGCAATATGAAGAGCTGACATGCTTGTTTTATTTACATTGATGCGGAGCATTTACTGACTCCTCTGTGGACTAAAACTGCCCTCCGAGTTTGGAGCTGCAAAGTTCATAGCCGTACAATAATGATACTGGTAAAATACTATAGTAGGTCGCATGCACCAAGGAGTAAAACAAGATTAAGACCTAGTAAGTGTACGATTACTACATAGCGTTCTGTAGTTGTGACGTACAGCTCTGCATTGCGTTGTACCGTTGTACTGTGCGTTGTTCGGCAGTATGTCCAACGTTTTGCTTCAAATTTCGGCAGTGAAAAAGACAGAAACGTTGAACATCGTGCCAAACAACATGCGGTGGAGCCTGAAATCCCATCGTGAAAAGTAATTGTAGGCTTTGTAACACGGTCAGTATGGATGGCGTTTATATTGCTGCAATGGACCGACATCACATTTCATTCGCATTAAACGTTTTCTCTCTAACGGTGCACAAATGCATTGCCACTACGCGTACTAACAGACTGGCAACAGGAGCGCCGAATCCTTTACGATTGTCCTGCGGTGTCCTCGAGCTTCGGATGACCTTTGTGTTTCCTACTGTTCACCTTGTCCTCCTCTCCGCACCTCTCCTCGCCCTCCCCGTGTGCCGCCTATGAATGTGCGCGCGTGTGTGCGTGTTTGTGGTCGTGCGTGCGCGCACGTTCGTGGGCCCTGCTTCTCTAAATGTTCGGGTGTGCGCGCGCGTGCGTGGCTCTGCGTGTATGTGCGCCCGTGCGTCCTTGGGCACCTATGTGTGTGTGTGTGCGCGTGTGTGCCCGTGCAGCGCGCGCGCGCGGTTTCGCGCCCGCCGTCCCAGCAGCCGCCCGCGGACGCGAGCCGCGGCGTGCCCCGCCGTCTCCAAACTGGTGACACATTTCTGTGGGGCGCCCAGTCCAGTCTAACCCACTGGCTAACGCCTCTGGGCACCCTTGCACTGTAAGTTTCTGCTGCGCATTTGGCTGTGGGCTGCAGTAATTTAATAAACAGTGTTAGCTGCTCCATTAATTTCAATCTTCCTCGACTTGGCCATTCCAGAAAATTACATGCAAATGGATTCGCTTTGTTGTTGTTTCAAGCTGATATGATTGCCGATTGCTTTTGCCACTCTTTTCCTTCTTTCATCTGGACATTTTTTTTATTTTGCTTTGCATGTGGCTGTGCTTTGTGAATCGACGAAATGTGTTTTTTTAAGGAAAGCCGATTCGTTATTTTAGCTTGGAGATGTATGGTTTTTTTCCTTTGACGTGTCATGCCTGTGTGCGCCTGAACTGGAGTCAAATGTCTCTTAAGTAGTTGCACGTCAAGGTTACAAATACACGTTTGCATGCAAAACAACGTGCATGCAACTTGTTCTTTTTATTACAGGTATATAATTTAAAATATTGTTTTTATACCGTGGATATCTGCCCACCACTAATGGTTTGTTGTACAATGATGCTATTAAACGTGTAACGTATGCAATATACGTATTTTCTTGCACCGATAGCCTTCGTCCACCATGAAAAACTGGTCTAGATGGGTTCGTACCTGGATTTAAGTAATGGATCGATGATAATAATGTCTTTCCTTTACAATGCTGCAATAACATATATTGTTATTTTAGATCTAAAATATGCAGGCCTTCTACAATATTGGCTATTACTGGCCTCTACGGTGGCCGTTGCCCGCCTAAGCCAAGTTTGTTCCTGACAAGCACCGCTAGATAGTGATGATGCGATCAGTTCCGAGCCGAAAGAACAGCCGACAGCTGATCGGTGAGATTGTCCGCAGAGTTGTCATGTGACACAACCAGCCAAAAGGAACACTGGAAGAATCTGTAAATGACACCCCAACTGCCGCTTTATATATAGATATTTACAGTAGCCAATTGATTCACCATTATCAACCATGATCTGTCCACTGCTGGATGAAGCAGCACCATCATCATAGTGCTGCGATGGATCAATCCGTCCCATTCCTGCATGAACCGATCCCATCACTCCATCTCCGACGTAACCATCTTTCTACATGCTCAATAGTCAAACGAATGAGAATTGCTCTTAAGGGCCTCCAACTTGGGAGGCGAAATGTCGAAGGAGAGAGGGGGTAATGCTTCCCATTGCTATTACGAAAGGCAGCTCCAAGGAATTCTCATACATCGAGCCGTGAAAACTTTCGCCTAAACAGTCAAACTAATGTCTCTTATTTCTGTTCGTTCTCTGATGCATGTCTGCTCGTTCCCTGAGTATGCGTCTCTCCTCTCTCGGTATAATTCCCATCATGTATCTCTCCATGCTCATTTACACACTTTTCTGCTTTTGTTGGATGATCTCTGTCGGTCTTCGTGTTTCTCACTGATATCTCACGGCCTGTTATATGCACTGATAGAAAACTTTCTTCGGCAGGCACATTTATTGAATGAATGTATTTCTATTAAATATGTTATATGAATGTTGTTTTTTTTATTATGAAATTCAATTTTCCAAAAGCACTCCATCCTGCTCTCATTTTCCTCCTTTATATCAATGTTTTGAACTACACCCACATTCAGTATGTTACCTTCAGTAGACATACAGGTTTAATTAGCTTTATGTAATACGTGTTCCTGGAATACGGCACATAACTCGAATTTGCATAAAAGGAACCCACTTTACAATGTAACAAATAGGGATACGTTCCAAGACTTGCCAACAGCAGACAGTGCAGTACACACTAACAGTTTTCATGAATGTTTAGTTCCGTTTCCGAAAGACCAGTTAAGGCAAATGCGACGAGCTAAGCGAATCTATGAAACGGTTAGGCAAATATGCGGACGAGGAAAGATGTGATCAGCGAAGTTGTGTACTATGGTGCTCATCACTCCCGAAATGCACTGCAAAAAGCAGCTGACAGTTGTCTTCCACCACACCAATTGTATAAGAATGAATTTAGCTCACAAATGTTTTGGTATAAAATTAGTAATCACTTAAGAGTGGAGTCACAAATATAGAAATCGCATAAACGAGGGAAACCTGTATTCAGTTTTCCATGTTCTCTTGAACAATCATTTTCTTTTATTCAGCGAACATGCTGTACACGACTTGTGTTTTTCTCATTTATTTGTGCCCCAAGTTTGTGGGCTTCTTTGTAGCATTTTTAAATAATGTAATAAAGGCATTAACGTATGCTAAAGAAAGTATTAATCACCCTAGATTTACAGACAATATATTCATTATAACAACCAATTGAAAGGAACTAGAGGAAGTGAGTGAAGAACTAAATTGTTCACTATTATTTTAAAATAAATGAATAATTAGTTTAAATGATCTCAGTTCTAGGTGCCATTTATAACTATTAGCCTCTTTTTTTTTTACAAAGGATCAAATGAGGACACTTACAACCAATAAACAAAGTGTACGGTTGTACAAACTGCAATGGAAACATTGCAATGTCTGTAATGCCTCACGCGTACTACATGTTGTCCAAACTGAGGCAATTATAATTGTTTTAAGTGAAAATAATGAGAACACTTTTTTCACGTGAAGCTTCTAAAATGTCAAATGTGAAAATCTTATTATAATTTTTTTAAAGATAATTTATTATTGTTAAATTAAAATCCTTGTGTGCGATGGCATTTGGTATTTCCGAAACTTGCCAGCAGTACCGAATAGATGAGCAATGGTTACACATCATTGTTAAATATGAGGCTTTTGAGATGCAAACTGCCAGATGCCCTCAGTGCTGCTGTGGGTGCACTGTGTTTTTATGTGGCTATAGGGGTGGCTCCAAGACCCATATGCACATGTGGGCATGTAGAGAACAGAAGTAATTATCCACGATTCTTATGTTATGTATGAATAGGCCATGTTAAAGCTTTATTCGTGATACAATGTTATTTTTACAATTTAATTACTTTGTATCGATGTTTTTAAATATATATGTTTCCTTTCAAAAGCCATAGTGGTTTCCTGACATGGCATAGGGAAAATCTATCCAATAACTGGATCAGAAAATGGTTAAACATCACACTAATGAGAGGGGGTTATTCTTCTGGCAGGATAATTTCCCAGTATGGGGTTATGAATTCGACGTATAATCCCAATGAATTTATGCAAGTAATTTAAAAGCTTCAAATTTGGGCCGCGATGCCAGCACACAATAGCCCACTCTTGCGAAAGATGTCAAAGAATGTTAATGTCCACTGTGAAGCAGACACCAGCAGTATTAATCAGGGCAGTCACTGGATTCGAACCGTCAACCAATGCAAAAAGCAGCGAATGCGCCACAGCCAGGTCATGTCACCACTCAATAGTATTCTAATGATCAAGTTAAAATGTATATTTTACTAAATAATAGGGACATATCTCTGGTACATGTCTTCAGTAGCACTGGGAAAGCTGTTACTCATTCGCAGCAATGACGTAAGCATACAAACACAAACTTTAAAAACACGTGGCTTACACTGACTGGAATGTGTCTGCACATTGACACAGATGTTATTTTATCAAGATGGTTTACGTGTGAAAGAATCCACATTGTTCAGATTTAAACACAAACCATTAGTGTCAATGCTTTGATCTGTATTAAGCTGCGGGGTAATAGCACACTGGAGATGCAATGTGGCGGTCACAGGTTCGAACTCCCAGCAAGATAGTGCAAGTTATTTTTAGACCTCCCAACTTTTGTCTACCCTGCATTGTAAATGGGTACACTACCAAGGGTGGAATTGGGTGGGAATGGACGGGAACTCCGTTCCCAGAGTGAAAATCCCAGAAGGAACGCATTAGACTTTCATGCTCTTAATTTGGATGGTTATTTTACTGCTCAGAAGTCACAGAAATGCAGGAAATTAGTTATCATAAACTCACAGACCCCAGTTATAAAGGGGACGGAGACACGGGTGCGTTTCCAGGGTGAGTTCGTACGATTCCACCTCTGTTAACCACAGTTAGTCGATCAGCAGTCCACGTGCAGTTGAGTAAAGTGTAGGTACACCTACATGTTCCAGGATGTTGGGCCAGTGTGGAAAAGTATGCCAAAGTTCAGTACCATCTAGAGCTCTCCCGATTGCAGTCCCTTCCACCATCAGTGGTTTGAGTAATACATCTAAGCACCGTGTATGTACAGTTTTATCCTTAAGGTCACACGACACCTCTATTTAGGCTTCTTAAAGTTATTTTTCAATCCTGTGATAACATTTAAACGCATTAACAGGGAAACATAATCGGTTCATATTACATGCTAAAGCTTAAACAACACCTTTCCTCCCATTTATGGTTTATTTTTAATCTCTGCTTAATCTTTTTACAATGCCGTGTTGCTGTTTATTCAACTAAATCCTTTTTTGGATTAAAAAATATCCAATGTACCTAATTTACTGTTATAACAAAATAATTAAAACAATTCATTTGTTTTAAATATATTTGATTGTTAGTCGACTGTTGTGGGTCTCGCGTATCAAAAAAAATAGTATTTAATACTTTGCATGTGTTTCAGTACAATTGCAAATAGATTTTCCGTCTTAAATATCAGGTAGCTAATGACGTTGTGCAATCAATACGAGGCATCTTTCAAGGCCAAAATTGACTTTTCCTCCTCTTGATTTCCTCAAGGGAATGTCCGCGCTACTAATTAATTCGAGCGTCCTGCCGAAAGGAAGTCTCTAAAACCCTCCAGATGGCGAGGACTTTGCTTGCAGACCTAATAAAGTAGACCTGCAGCACCGTTGGCTGCCGTCAGTTGTCTCCACTCATTAGTCAAGCCATGGTAAAAATCGCGCCAAACCCGTTGCCAAAAACACAGACGCTGGCAACTGTATCTTGTGTTTTTGTGTGATTGTCTTAAAGCATTAAACAACTAATGTTAAGTCATTATAGTACTGTATGTGCATGTGCAGACAAGGCCGTCTTATTGATGTGATTTTTAAAATTCAATTTGAGTGTAGTATTGTTAGTGTATAGCGGTCAAGGTCTTTGGCTGAGCTTTGACTTGCGGATCGCGCTGTGTAGTTAATGTCAAGTGATTGGTTTACTCGTATTCATTAATTGCCTGCGCCGTGGTTACATGTTGCGTCCATTTTATAATTCCGTCTGCAGTGCAGTGATTGATGTGTCACAATCATTCTATCTGGCCAGGTGTCTCAGCAGTAGAGCTCACAGCTTGCAATGAGCAGGTTGCAAGTTGAAATCCTGATTGGGGGGATTCACTCAGCCCATAAAATGAGGAGTGCATTTATGAAAGTCAACATGAGTAGTGTTTTTATGAACGTCAACAGTCGTTGTACAATGACTGCTCCCCACTATAGGAATGTGAAATTTCCATCACCGGCTTGGGGATGAAAACAGGCTCAATGTTCATTCGAACAAGAGATCGCTTTAAAATCCTGTTATCCTCAAATATATCGGTAACGTAATTAGAGAATTGTTGCACTTGCTAGTTGTGAATTTTACTAAGGTAAACGGCCTTAATTTCTCACGGACAATTTTCCTGGTCTCCCAAACTCCCCTCCTGGGACAACATTTGCTGAAAATAAGCTCTGGTGGCAACCTAATTGGGGAGATTTCTTTGGCGTTCAGTTGATTTTTTCAAAAGGTTATGGGAGTTGTAGTACCTCAGTGGATGACGGGTTAGTGTCTAAATGGCGATTCGAATTCGATTCGATTCTTCGAAGCGTGATGGTTATATGACAGTTTCCCATTGCAACAAGTTCTTCTTTAGTTGCAGACAGCCCTTAAACATTTAGAGATATAATAGTCAGTGCTGGCCTTAAAGGCGGCGGGCATTGGCCTCTCTTCTTGCTCCAGACTGAGGGGCTTCTGGCATCTGTTGAGCTTCTGGACATCGTTGTCTTTCAGCTCCTCGGCTTCGAAGTGTTTGGTAGAATTTGCAGGTAATACCAAGTGTTACTTGACAGGGATCGCGACGTGAACGCTTATACCTTGATCCCCTAAATGGCGATGACCATTCATTACGTTATATTCGAAAGTGGTAACTGCAGTGTTCACTTCTTTGTGTGTTCACTAGTATTCATTTCTGTGATGGTTGCAAGTGCAAAAACTCGAGTTATGTCACCTTGGAGTAAAGTATTGGCTCTTGTTCTTTAAAATACACTGTGTGGCAATTGTATTTTCAAATTAAATACTTTATTTCTCAATAAGCTAGATGAGATCTAGTAAAATGATTAATGTTTACCAATAATAATGAATTATAGAAAGCAAAGGCGACTGCTCTAATTAAATATCAAGGCCTCGTTTTATGCAAGAGTGAAAGGGATACAAGCTTATTGGATTCATAGCCATCTTAGGGTTCACCAAACAATAACGACATGTTAAAACAACGCTACAGCTGCATGCAAAATTATAACTAACACACCATAAGAATATTGAGGCTTTATCGTGCATGGTGAGGGTACTGCTTAGTTTTTTTTACGTTAGACAAACTGTACAGCACACACAATGTCTGGTGAGGAAAGTGGGTATTATCTAATAAACAGTAGGCTAGATTACAGGCAAGCCAAGATCTATCAGTGGCATCTCTTATATACTAAAATCATAAGACTCTTAATGTGATTTTACAAAATTCAAATTGATTTAGGATAAGTCTTTAAAAATATGAGCTTGGTATTGCTTTCATCTGCACATTATGGAGGGATTTGATTGGGATTTATGACATTTGGAGACAGAGTGGCTGAAATGCCATAGTAGTGCGGCATTTTGCCTAGTGTTTTTCTATTTTTATTTTGAGATGGAGCCATTTATGAGGCACTGGAATAAATCCTGCACCCGTCTTGAATTTTTTTAAGGGTAAATAAATCGACTGGTTTTTTTTTTCCTTTGTATTTTTATCAGGTTGAATGCGTCGCGCCATTTGTCCATGTGTAGGCAAGAAAGTCTCGACAAACCAAAGGAATTCAACGTTTGAACCGAATAACAGTAGGCAGCCGGGCAGCAGGCCAACGCGAGACACACACGAGCTGCCAGTGCATATCTCTGTCAGCTCGCTGCCAGAATGATGGCTTCAGTCTTCTAGACGTTTCTTCCTTTGCTCAGCCATCTCCGCAGCGTGTTCCCTCTCAGCTTCTAAAGTGGCTCACTCTAGCCAATCTTGTATGGGTATTCATGCAGAAAAAAATAAGAAACCTCCATTAATGCCTACATGCTGCACAGTGTGAGCATGCCCACCTGGCATGAAATGATGCGTCAATTCATGGACTAAAAATTGTTCTCATGATTCATGATACACTGCCAAACTATGGACCACTGTTCTCTGCGCTCCTTCAACGAAGAAATAGCTAAATTACATGGACTCTCTCCTAGCCCTCTCATGGCTAGCAGACCGTGATATTGGCATATTTAGCTCCTAAACATATTGCCGTACGCAAGAGTAGAGTAGAATTATACGCCGCATCGGATTGTATGTAGGAAAAAACATCGATTATGTACATATCCTTGAAATGATGTGCAAGTGGTAAGATAGGGTTAGGTTTACCATAACTTAATGAATAATACTTGCGAATGGGACGAATGAAAAATTAATGTCAGGAAATATAAGATAAATTAAATTATTATTTATTTGAATAGTAATTCCAAATTGCAATATGTCCTTAAAATCACCTGGAAAAGCTGAATTGTACATGGTTAATAATCCCCACCACATACCTGGTAAAAGGTAAAGGTGCAGCTCTGTAATTTGTTGCTGAGGCCACTGCTGGTGAAATGGCCATCATGAGAGGGGAGCTCGAGTTAGTTCTTCTAAAGCATTTATTATTTTCTACTCTTCCATGCACATGAGACATCTTAGAAGAAATAAGATTATCCACACTTTACCCCACCACATGCAACCTGCCGATTGACTTAACTGTGGTGTGACCATTTATGCTGCTGGTTGAAAACGAGGTGAAGAAATTGAAGAAACTTGCCAATTTATTTCAACTACCAAGAATAAACCAGTGACCTCTGGATTGCAAGTCCAGTGTTGCATAAAATTGATATTTTAATATTTTTTTTCTTTCCCTGTATTATTTCACGTGTTCCAAATTTCAAATAATCACTGCTGCATTGTCAACGTGTGGGTGAAATGGGAAAATTAAACGCGGAGAATGAAAGGGATTTAATTAAAATGTAATGCCAGTTCTTGTTCGTTGTACTTTTATCTTTTTTATGTCCACTACTAATTACCGCTACCCACGTGGATGTCATTGGCTGTGAAGTGAATTGATGTGGGAGAGCCTTTAATTTGAGATTAAGTAGGATTACATGAATAAACTGTCAACTCTTAACAAAGGCACCAATGGAATATAAATACAAATCTTCCGGCTGTTTGTGGTTACAGTGAGGCCTATTGAACGCGTTTCGCTGACATCTGCTGTGATGAGAGCAGTGGTGGGCCACGTTACCATTTCCCAGTACGTATATTACTGCTTATGACATATCGGATCCGAAAAGTGGACATTAACTTAAGCAAATCTATGGAACAAACAGAGGTGCAATTCGTGTTGTGAAGTTGTGTCAATTGTTCGAATGAATAGAAGTATTGAGAGATTTACGCACGGAGATCACGTGGATTAGAGAAAATATGCAAGTTGGAAAGTAATGGCTGAATAGTAAATGGACTTGAGCAGGACACGTGACTAAAAGGGAAGATGAGGTTGATGACCGAGTGGCGGTTAAAGCAGAAAACTCGCTCAAGAGGACGGTCCACCTCAGAGATGGCGCAGGAGCGAGACGGGTTGTAACGAGAGTTGTGAAAAATCGTTTCTGTTTGCATCAAACAAAAACATTTAACTGTTGCTGGTTTGTCGACCAGCCGTCAGTTCACAGGACCATGAGGCCACAAGATCGATTCTGGGTCCCCCTTTCACCAACCCACATTGAGCAGTAGATTGAAGTACTGTACAGTATAGTCAAACAACCCCCATGACCTGACACGGCACGGGTAGGCCTCCATCCAGCAGTGAATTGATAATAATAATAGCGTTTTATATAAAGGGCCGTATATTATTTTTTATTATTCTCATCATTATAATCTACTCGAGGCTTTCCATGAATGAGTTATGAAAGCCGACATGTATCACCCATTCAGGTACAGGGGCTGTAATTTGGTTTCCAGCTGATTTTAGATTACATTGCAATGGGTTTTTTTTACTGTCACTGAAAAGGCCTCTAGGTAGCAAGCTCTATAGAGAATTGAGTGCATATACAAGCTCAGTGCCATTTTGCGAATCACAGGCTTGTCATTGCGTCTTGTTACGATCCCTTGGTGCGAGATTTAAACCGCGAACATTTATTTAGAACCCAACAACAATAATGGTAGATTGTATGTGTCTCGGGGCCACTGCTCAGGAATAAATGTGCTGATGTGTGGAGCTGAACTCTGGATGATGCGAGTGGCTGCAGCAGGCAATGGAATGTTCTCTGGCGAGGGGGCGAGCCGCGTACTTACCTACGCACGCTCCTTGTAAACTGTGGTGGCCTTTCGAGAAACATTTATACCAAAAGCTATTAGGCCCGCTTTACAAACGGAATCGTTTATTGTCTTAAGATTCTTGTCGATTGCGTGCTGGGTTGCAGGGTAAATATTTGAAAGAACAATTAATTAAAACTCTCCCATGCAAAGTGCCTCAATTAATTAATCTGTAAAGGCGGACAAAATATGAGCCATTGGTTAACAGGACCCGTTGCTATGTATGTTCGAATATATGTTTTGTAGTTTCATACTGCATATGGGACTGGTTTGTGATGGCTATTTTGATTCTGCGCATGGCATCAACTACATTTTCCCGTTACTCATTGAAGGTCAGTGAAGTATGTGGGCAGCAGAAAGTAGTGGCTGCACAACTGCGACTGGGCAAAAGCACGGGGTGTATCTCGGTTTCCACTTTCATTAGCGTGGCACGTCGTTACAGAGCATACAAGCTGCTCACCAGTTTATAATTAGCATGTCTAATTATGCGTGTTGAGAAGCGTTGTAGTGGGTGTCTGCGTAAGTAATTTAAGGAGACATTACCGCAAGAAATGCAGTCCTTGCCGAAATGTGACACAAATCGCCGGAGTGCTTTATATGTCGCTGAGCAGATTTTGTCGCGCAGCAGTAATTTGTACATATCTCATTATTATGAGCCATGCCTCAATTACAGTGAATTAGTGGGAATGACGCGACGCTGATTTGGCTTCATAATATATAGGTAAGGTGTTGGCGTAGACTTAATAATTGTGGTTTTAATGCACAATTGTGATTTATATAATTCGACCACGATATAAACAATATAGTGTTGACTTTGCAGTTACGGTCACGTAAACAGCAGGGTGGTGTAACGCTGTCAGTAAGGTATACAGTGTAAATCAAGATATGCTGCTCTTTAAATTGTGACGTGAGTCCAGCAAAAGGCATAATATGTGGCTGCCTGCAGCAGGAAAATGTGTTCGGTGATGGCTTGTTTGTGCTTACACGGATAATTATTTACTAACTTTATATGGGCAATTAAACTGCACGATTATGATACAGGGGGTGCAGCAGCTTGGGTAAATTTACCATGAGCACTGGTGAACGTTAGTGGTAGAAAGTATCGACTCCACAGGGGATTCAATGCATTGTCTCAATGTTGGGGGTAGAGGTAGTGCCTCCAGTGGCTGCTGGGGTGACACAGACCCATTCATAAAGATCGAGATGTCATTAGGCCTGAAGCCATAGATGCCACCACCAAACGTCGCCAAATCACTTTGCCCTGATCTCTAGTAGACACACGCGACCTCGTCACAATTTGGCCTCATGCAGTACGCACCATCTGCTCTTGAGTCTGCTTCCCTCGCAGTGTACGTGTGTGTATCAGCCTTTCTCAACTTCAGCACTTGGAAGCCAGTGCAGTGTACAGTACCTGTTTGTAATAGGACGTCACACATCGATCTCATTGACTGGCGGACTGTATTGATGTACAAAAGATACAAGGTTTTTACCCTTTCTGACAATGGGACAAGTGTTAAGATCTTAAAAAAAAACACCAAATGGACACCCATTACAAAGTGTTCAGTTTGCAAGAAGCCACACATGCTTATAGCAACAACATGCAAACAAAATGATTTGATATTTGCATTGTTCTTGAAACTGATCGGCCCACACCAGAGACGGCATCTTTAAAGCCCAGTCTCAGTGTTAGCCAAGTGTTGGAGAAAGTAAGCAAATTCTGACAATGCAAATAGCAGTGCATTAGTAGCTCGGTCGAGCTACATAAGTAGCTCGGGTCGAGCTACTAATGCATTGTTTTATCTATTCTAATGCAAATTAATAAATTGCACACTGATGGTTGGTAAGCATGAGGGGGTCATGAGGATTGGAGTTGAGAAACGCGAGCAAACACTGTACACAAGCTCAGATGTAAAAGTCCCAGATCTCCCATGACAGATTGTGGCCTTACCTAAATGTATTCCGTTTCAATGTGTATTTTTGGAGAATAGTTTTTGTATACTGCACAGCTGTGCATCACACTGACGCTCATGCATAATGCAGACTTGCCTTAGATTCACATTTCGTATGGATGATAGTTGGGTAGTTTCAAAATTGCACACGTAAGTCGCTTTTTACTTGGGCAAAGTATACCCATCAATTACAAATGTAAATCATATTTAAACAATTCTTCTACCTTTTTTAATCGAGGGAGAAATAATCAAAATGCCACTGTCGGACATACTCAGATAAAATTACCTTTTCTTAAAAATAAGTACTTTGTGTATTCCATACATAAGATAGATTGTATTAATCTACAGGTAGTTATCTCCCAAATCTCACCCAGTATGTATCGTGGTGGAGTGGTGGCGCAGTAGTTGGCACTCTGCACTGTAATCCTGGTGAAGAAAGTTCAATTCCCGGCCACGTCCTACATCAGTGGCAAATTCTATCTGACATGGTTCTGGCACTACCCTTCACCATTTCGCCCACTGGTGACGTCTGGTCAAACAACCTCAGTGACCAACGCAGCACGCACACGCCTTTATTTAGGGTAACAGAAAGCTGTCTCATGATCAATGAACGTAGTATTAGGCTGATGTTGAAATGTTGACGTGAGGTTGAACATTTTGATGATGCCTAGCTTGTGGAACTGCCAACAAACCTTCACTCCTGCCTGCGTATGAAGTCCTAATAGAGGAGAGGGAACAGTGGGGTTTTGCCTCTGCGGTAGGTTCGGCCCTCTCGTAATGCCTGCCACGTGGCTCTGGAAACTTGGCACGCACAGAAAATAACTCCCCAGGTTTTTTCTGTGTATATTTCAATCGAGTCATGGATTTTTTTTTTACACATTCAAGAAGACGACTAGCACAGAGATGCAGCGACAAGAACAGTTCATGTGCAGCAGAAGTGAAATAGATTGTAGTGTCACTGAACTCAGTGGGTCGGCTTTCATCAAGCAGTGGATAAGCAAACGTTAATAAGCAACTGATATGGTGTGCCTATATATAATGAAGGGGGTCAAGGTAGAAGCGTTCACGTCACGATCCCTGTCAGGTAATACTTGGTGTTGCCTGCGAATTCTACCAAACACTTCGAAGCCGAGCTGAAAGACAACGATGTCCAGAAGCTGACCATCGTGCTTCGAAGAATCGCAAAGAAGATATATAATGAAGTAGTTCAGATGATTTCATGTACGCTGTTACGTTGTATCTATCACCTTGCTGCTTTTATTGTTTTTATGAGCTCATCTGTAAACCCAATGAACTTAATCTCAGGACATTGATCCAGGTGATTTAGAACCGTCTTGCTAACACGTGCTTTCATGTTGGATTCTTAGGATTGCACCTTGAACTCGGGAGACCTAATCAATTCAAGAGACATACCTTGAGGTATTTGTATTTTAGTTCATATTGTTTTTGAGAAAGTTCATGATTGTTGTGAAGGTATGTAGTAACACGACTTGCAACAGGATGTCCTGAACGATAGATACCATTCTGGGATGATGCTATTTCTAACCATAATTTACAATATAAACTATGTAACACAATAACAATTCCAGCAGCAGCCAACTTTTTACCACAACACTGAAAACTACAGATGACCACTGACTGCATTTTATGCTACTGTAATATTGGCAACTATTATTAATTGATCAACACAACCTTCTAAATTAGGTACATTTCAATATCAAGTTCAGTTTTCCAATATATCGCTTTGATCTCGTTTGCATTTCCCAACATATATCCTGATGTATTCTATAGTTTTCTCCCTCTGCTATATATTTCCAGTAGTTTAGAAAAAAATGTGCGTGCAGGGTTTAGTCTTGTTCATATTTACATGAATCTAACTTTGGAGCACTCTTTATTAAGTTATTTTAACAATATGTATTGGGACTACATGTTTCTTCATGTACATTTTTCCAGATAAACATTTCATAAACCCTGCTTACCTATGTCATTGGTTGGCCGCTGAATCATATACCCTGCTATGCTGTATGACATATGGGTCAGAAATCTGGACATTGACAAAGAACTTTGGAACAAAAGCTGCATGCTTAGAATTACAGAGACAAGGAGAGTAAGACCATGAAATCAGCTCACATGCAGGAGCTGCATGGATTGTTGCATGACAATGACTTAGGGACACCTTCATCCACCAATGGATAGATCATGGCCCATGCTGATGATGATCTTAAGGCATTGCCATATGAAATCGTCATATAATGCAGAGTAGGAAATTTGGAGATAATTTAGCAAGCTCTGTCAATGACATGCCTTTAGGGTTTGAAGTGTGTAATATGAATGTGTTTTTACGTGTATCTAAAAATTCAAATTGAATTGCAATTTGTAAGACGTAATTAAACTTAAGTCCTAAGGCTTGTGAATTTAAAATACTATATATACTAAAAATCCAAAAGGTTACTTTTTAAAGGTTATTTTAAATAATGGGCTGCTGCTTCAATGCAGCCATGTTTTGGTCATGGTTAATTGGTATATTTGATGTGCCTAAGGCTCTGAAAGTGCCATAATAACGTACAGTAGAACATGTGCTTTTATCTTTTACGAACTCAAGGTGCCAGACACCGGTGTCTAGAAATGATGTTTATAATAGCTCATGTACAATTATTGAGAATATGCGCGCGTTACAAATAGATATTACTATTATTGGCTGGAGTGGTGAGTGCAGCAGTTAGCATGCTGCGCTGTGAACCCAGCGATCTGAGCTGGATTCCCAACCACGGCTCAAATCAGTGGCCTGCCCTTCCCACCCTTCACAAACCTACACTGACCGTCGTGGTGAAGTATAGTAAAAAAAAACATGATTGACATGATGTAGGAAGGCTTCATTCAGTTTTGCATTATATTATTTTTTGTTATAATTTACAATTCGAAATGCTCCTTCATATTGGCAATGTTATATATATAACATATATATTTAATCATGCAATGATATATATACATAATGCTCGTATAATTCTGTAACACATGGGGATAATTTCATACTGTTGAGATATAATTATCTCTCAGAATTTTATATTAATTCCTGATGAAGACAATCAGATAGGCAGAAGTGTGAATGCCTGTCATTTTCCGCTAAAGTGTGCACTCAGTCATTGCAAATCATCAGCCATTGTCTTTCTATTACCAGATGAAGGCATCCCTACACCGTCGCCATCTCTTTCCGTGTTGCGATGCTATAATCCATCTGGCTGCTGCGCATGAGCTGATCTCATCGCTTCATCTCTGCGGTGGTCATCCTTTTGGGCATGTCCTTCCTTTCGTTAAAATTCTGTCACCTATCTCTTCCATCGGTCATCATCCCTTCTAGCCATATGTCTCCGATTCATGTGTTCCCCTTTTCTCTCTGTACGTGTAATTCCAAGCGTACGTCTCTCCATGCATGCTTGCGTACGATGGACATCCGTTTACAATATGTATTGCATCGCATTGTAACAAACACTGCTTGTAATACAATATGTAATGCATCGCATAGTAACAAACACTGCTTGAAAGCTAATGTTAAACGATTTGGTTCTATTTCTCAAGATGTTTTTCCTATTTGCCTTAGGATTTCAGAGTATGTTAGTCCCACCCCCAAGGTAGCTCCTTTTTAAAATCTTCATGGCGGAGGGTATCCTTTTAAGGATAGAGCACTTTATACGCAAGAGACTTAAAAATACATCGCAGGAGATGTTATGGGTATGTGACCACCTTGGCATGTAAAAAGGTTATTAGAGTTTCATTGCTTATTTTTTGTAGATATGTTCCGAGCCAGATTTTTATTAAGTCCTGTAAATGCTGCCAAATGCAAGTACAATTGGTCATGTTTTAACACTAATAAAATTTAAAATAGATATTCTGGGTTGGACTTTTCTAAGAAAAGACTTTAATTTGTATACAGCACTACATACATATATTCTATTACCTGTATTATAAGACACTTTCCCCTTGTATCATAAAACAAACGTTAGAGGTGCGTCTTCTGTGTGACAGCTTTGTTTAACTTTAATGACACAGGGCACAAGTTCGTGGTGCATTTTTTACTTTCCAGAGTACAGTATCTTATAATCCATAGAATATGGTAGACAGAATGTATTTTTTTAATGTTTTGTGATTGTGTAAGTTAAAGGCCAGACCCTAACATACACGGGACTGCAGTGTGTTAACAGGACATAGGGGTGGTTCTTAGACAATAATGACACATGTCTCATTAGTCGTGCATGACCATGTAAAGCACATAGCTTACCATTAATCCTTTCTATAAATGAATGCGTCAGTACCAATGTATGCATATTTGTCCCGTTTATATGTAAAAACGTGTTCTTTATCAATGTCTTCACGTAAACACTAACCATTCCATGGGGAAAGCATTGCCTTGTCCCAGTATAAACCTTGTTTAATTTTCTTGGGGCAGATTAAAGTTTTTACTTTTGTCTTGAACATGACAGCCAACGCTTAATATCTGCGCTGGAAATATTTTCAACTTGCATTCTGGAAATTATACTTATATTTTGATAGTGTTAAGAAACCTGTAGCAAAATAATCCCGTGTAAGGTATAGCCCAGCCGTTACATGAACTTTGCCCGCATTCTGACATTTACCAATGTCCGGTTTTTCAACGCACGTTATTGTTTGTCCTGGGTTCCGTTAAAGGGAATGATTTATTGGAACTTTCACGAACTGTGTTAGGGGGGAAATGAAATTTGTTTTACATTTGTGATAAACACATGTACATTATCTTGACAAACATTGCAGTTGCATGGGCAAGTAAGCAAACTTTTAACACCTACATAACCGTTCCAAATTTGAAAATTTCAGAAATTATGGTCGCACACTGTACCTGTGGATCTATTTTTGTCCGTGCAATAAGCAGGCAGTTAAAAATGTCAAAGTAGGGTTTACACATCCTTTATATTTACAGCTGCTTCACGGGAACCGTAATAAGCGGGTGTCAAATTTATGTTTATACACCACAGTGTGCTGTTGACAGTAACATCCCAAAAAATCAATCTATTTTAAAGTCGAGAGTGTAGGTTCAAATAAGGTTGTTTTTCTTATTGTTCAAGCAAGGGTTAGGTTTAGTCTCGGCAACTGAAATGTTTCCTTGTTATTTTTGAAACTTGTTGATGAAGAATGATATAATGTAGACAGGTGTCCTTCTAGTGTCAGGTTTATAGACGTTTACTTCAAAAAGATTCCAAACAGCACTTAATGTGAGCCAAAATAGCCACGATTTAGTTAAGGTGGAGGCCAGTGTTCACATACAGCTGGGGGTTTATTAGCTTTGTAAACTGTGAAGTCTTGACAGGGAAAAATCCTAAAAACTGGTCGACTTCCTGTGGTTTTCCGGAGTTCTGTGACCTGCTTGAAGTGGCATATTAACAAACCATAATTACTGTAGTAAAAGAAACCTGAGATTAATGGGCTACATCACCTTATTAATGAACATCACCTTATAAACTTGGGTTGCAAATAGAATAATTTATACCCTTCAGGAACTACTGTACTTAGGGTACAATAATAAAGTGTTTTATACATTAAATGTTATTGTAGTCTGAACAATACATACAATGCAGTGGGGAATACGCTTTTCACTCCACTGCGTTTTATATTCACAATTGTCTAAAATAACATTTTTGTAAACCATAGATTTCGTATGTTTGTATATTGCTCTGTGTGTACGTTTCACTTTTCAATTGTGGAGTTGTGGGATTTAGTTATTTAAAGTGGGATATTGCTAGACGAAAGCCCGGATGAATGCGTTTGATAGCATCGCATTAGCAGTTATTTGTTGTACGAAATTGTTGCGTGCCAACATAAGGTCATAATTGCGGGATATTTGCATTCGAAATGAATGTGTTATACCTCACTGCCGTGTGGCATGTGGTGGAGTTCAGGTGTTAATTTTTCCCAGAACTGGTGCTTACACAAGTGCTTAAAATAATTGGGTGCCAAATGCCCATCTGTTTGGCACTGGCTGATTGGGTACTTAAAAAAGTGAGAGCAAGGGACACATTATAAGGTGCGCTAAATGTATACAAAGCTATTACTATTATAGTACGTATATATTTTATTAATCATACGGCGCAAATGGCATTGGAGCAGATTTGGAAGTTAGATATCAGCTATGATTTTTGTTTATTTGTAGTGGATGAACGTAATTGTAACCCAAGACCTTTATTTTCTTTGGCATTTGTGTCTAGGCGGGGAATGTGGCAGCAAATGTGTTGTAGGGATATCATTGCACATTGACTTAATCCCTCATTTATTGCATGATTTTTAAGGGCAGCGTTGAATGTTCGAGTGTGTTTCTCAACAAGGGCTGTGTCCAAAATCAAGCAGCAATAAGCTATGTCCGTAGAAAAACTTTTAAAAATAAAACCTAATAATTTTGTGATACTACATTGGCAATGGTGCAAAAGCACAAATAACACATAATTCACCACATTTGTCAATAACACTCCCGTAAAATGAAAACTGTATAATCGGTGACGTTTCCGTTAATGGCACTTTATAGCACACGAAGTGCAGTATTATTGATGCATGTGGGTCTTTTTAATACTAAATTTGGCTTTGAAATTAGTTAATACATTTTATGCTAATTCTGTGTCAGTGTTATAAATTGGAGAACTGTTGCAATGACATCTAGGCTAAGGGCCAACTGCAATTTAATTGTCAAATAAATAATATGCCATACCGTGGTGGAATTTAACTGACACTTGCTTCACAGCTGCTGTCCTTAGTTATGCAACCGTAGTGATGTCAATGGCAAGGTTAAGGACCTGTTCAGAGCAGAACTATGCAGAAATTAAACGCATTAAAATGATATTTTTATATTCTGTGAGAGCCATGTTAAAACAACTAACATACGGAATCAAATATCCTCTGGAAATCCATGCTTACTCCACTGCTGCAAAAAGTGGCTCCACTTAGGGGGAGTTCTCAGGAGTCACATTGCAGGGTATTTTTTCCTATTCTTCCATGCTGGCCAGACATCTTGGAAGACAAAGCTCTCCCTCTCTCCCTTGCGACGTTTCGCCTTCCACATTGAGGATGCTTCCAACGTGGGAGGCGAAACGTTGCAAGGGAGAGCAACCATCAACTATTAATAATAATAAAAAATACATTTTAGAACGCGCACATATTGATTAAATTTCGAAGTTATTAATTCGAAGAGAGAACAACGCAATAGTCCGAGGAAACCACAGAGGCGGGGGAGGGGGAAGGCAGCCAGTGCCAACATTTGCCAGACACTTCGTCCTATGTATTATGATGTTATCGGCCAATTAATGAATGAGTGTTTTATTGTTGTGGGAGGAAACCGGAAAACCCGGAACCCCACGCAGAACAGGGGGAGAACACACAAACTCCACAAAGAAAGGCGCCGGGCAGGACTTTTTCTGAGTGAGGCGCAGATTTTACGACTGCGACATCCTGCCGGCCTAGTAGACATTACTGTTAATAAATGGCCATCAATACAACTGATATTTGTTCACGCATGGTCGTTCATTATTCGTATAGGTTATCAATTGCAAGGGGATTAATATCTTCCATAGCAACGTTTGTACATGAAAGTAACCTTTGTTCTGGGTATGCCTGTCAGTCATTGTGTGAAGTGTTTTTAGCGACACAATTCTATCCTCTGCATACATAATGAGATTTAAGACTTCGTGAACAGATGAGGCATATAATACAGGAGATCATATAATCGTAATTGAGTATTTCTATGCAAACAACGACATGGGTGTTTTTTCATTATATGAACCCACATCTACCATTTGAGGGAAACATGCTGTATGGCATGAAATAATTGTCAAATGAGAAAAACTATAAAGCTATATTAAATCGATCTTGAGCTAGGGACTGATGATTATATATTACAACAATGTTTTTTTACATCTGTAGAAATTTTTTTTAGAACATCTGCAGCAGTCTAATTCAAATAATGTTAAAGCTTTTTAGGTTACAACCATATTCTATAATATATATTTATGCTTGAAGAGAAGATAAACGTATTTTTTCAAGTGCTTTGTTCGTAATAGTGAAACTGAAATGTAGTAGATATTAAAAGTCACGCTCCCGACACAAATCCCTGGTGTTCGTTTGCCAATAAATATTGGTGTCTGCATTTCGAATGTCTCAACTTCAATAAAACATCCAATTTGTTTATTTTCTCTTAACTTGATTTGACATGTCATCCATGCCTTGCTTAAAACACGGGGAGGGCAGTTGAAAATGTGCTAGTGACAACAAACTGGAGCACAGCAACCTTTTTTAATTTATCAAGTGAGGCATTACTTCCGCGAAGGAATCAAATTGCAACTTACAATCTATCCACTGTTGGATGCAGGCCTCCCCATGCTGTCGCTATTTCTCACATGATTTTGCAATGCAACAATCCATACAGCTCCCGTACATGAGCTGATTTCCCTCTGTATCAACCATCATCCAAAACTTTCCTCACACTCACTCTCGGCTGAAGCAGGCAACATTGCTCATTAATTAAAAATGCACGCATGCCCTAACTTGTTATGAGTACTTCTTGCTTACTCTATGAAACTGTTATAACATTGATGTTATTTGTCTGATTGCCTTTCAGATATTCTACATTGAGGAACCCTGGTGTACGGCAAAATGGGCACAACAGAAGGTTCAGCCTCTCCAACAAAACAAATGGGACTGAAGAGAGGGAATCCTGCTTGTAACAGTTGCTATCAAAGGAAACTGAAAACAGTGTTGTTGCAATCGATGTGATGTCCAAGAACATTGATGTATTTTGAGGATGAAGATGAGGACAATACACAATGTACTCTTTTATAGTGCATGCACTACTTAATGGATGTAAATGTACAAGTTTTTAGAACTTTAAACGAAAAAAGGTATTTTTTCATTCTGTAAAATGTTCGTAGATATTCCACCTGGAAAAGCTAACAATTCACATGTAAATAGATGTTTGAATACGTGTACTTAACAATTACAACTCACATTAAATGCGGCAATCACAAATTCAGACTTATTTGATTAAAATGGTAATTTACTTACTTTTGAAAATACTTGTCACTATGTGACTAATCTATTTAAGAAGGCACTGAGGCCTGATGTCGTCTCAAATGGCAGTGTTTGCAGTATGCTTGTAGGACTTGACTTTTAACTTAATTTAAACATTTAAGATCTTTCCTTTCAGGCATGGATAGGCTGCTAGACAATGTTGATATCAGCTGAGCTGAGGTTGTATTTGTGAAAGCACTGTATACATTGATATGGTTCTCGTATGCCTTTCATCTGTGCGAGTAAGTGGAGAATGTAAAAGAGCACATTTCTTTACACTTTGTAATGAATATTTAAACGTTTTTAATGGCCATCCCGTTGCGTGCAAAGCTGAATGCTAAAACGTTTTGTTTAGCCTTGTTTTCCATTACTTAGGGTTTTTTTTACCAGCTGTGTATTATCGCTTTTATTAAATTCCTAAAGCTAGTCACTATATTTTCCCCCAGTGCATAAAGCAGGATGCTTTTAGTTGTCACATTTATCCAGGTTACAGTATTAACATCTTGTAAATGTAGGTTTTTCCAGCATCATACATGAATGTAAGTGGTTATTTATCAGTGCATTAATGTACAACATTCTTACAGCCAAATAATATAATTGATCAATCAAAATTCGTAGTGGTTTTTAGCAGTGTTTTATTTAAATTTATTCGTAAATAATGCATCCAGCACTTTGTTATTTTGTTATATTTCCACAATGTTTTATAAGTTTTATGAATGTTAACTCATAGGGTCTATCTTGAAACTATTTAAAAACATGTTTAATGGGTTGTTAATAAAAAGTATAAGCTACAAAAATGGCATGCACATGTTCTGTGCGTACATCTCCGGGAAACATATAACAGGCCTGAGCATTTACCCAGCACACCATGTTAATATGGAATCGTGTTCATAGTCTTGTTGATACTGCTGCAAGTCTGCATTACAGCACGAGTTCAAAATGCCCTTTTTGTGCACTGTCTTGCATATCACTTTATACCAGAGGTGCCCAACCAAAATTCCTGGTAATGATGTATCAGGAGTGTGGGCGTTGCGGCACTTTTGAGGTTGGGATTTTTAGCGGCATTGAAAGTGTGTTTGGGGGCAAGAGGGTGAACAGTCGTGCTTGACATAGCTTTTGCAAAATTGGGCATCAAAGCATAAGCGCATTAATGCCAGTGGTGATAACATTGACAAGGCATGCTTTAAAGGTTATACCAAAGCTTGCTACCCATTGTGCGATTAAGCATATACACTTTTTTTTGCAGATCGCAACAAGCTAATGCTAACATTCCAATAACTGGGTGACATTATGGAGATGTTGTGTAGGTTATCCCATCTGGATAAGAATTATGGTCCATGTCCCATAAGGTGTGGGTGGGCTCTGATACTTTATACAAATGTACATTTTCTAATTGGTGCAAACCAAAGAAAGTTGACCATTACTGTACTTGTTTAGTTTGGGAACTTTTTTTGTAAAAAGTGATTGTACAGAACGGATTAAGTTTTTCACTCCTTTGTACATATTCTGTGTAAGCAAATAAAATCTATAATGGACTCGTTTTGGTTGTATCTACAATATGTAAAACTGCAAATTTTAACCATTTCTACATTATTGATGGATAATGACAAACTGCCACATGACGATGTTCATGCCTTCCACTTACAATTGTTTTGATTGCCATTTAAGTGGTGCTGTTTTACATGTTTGCAGAGTTCAAATATTCCATCTTCTAAACGGCTTATCCTGGTGAGTCGCACCGGCAGCAGTCCCAGGAGGGTGGACCAGAGATTCCTTTCCTCAGCAAGATTCCAGCTCTTCCTGAGGGATTCCCAGGCGTTACCTGGCCAGCCGCAAGATATAGCCGCTTCAGCGTGTCCTGGGTCGGCCTCCAGGTCTCCACCCAGCGGGCAGTGCCTGGTAAACTTCCTGGGGGAGCCTCCCAGGGGGAATCCTTAACACATTTTAATAATGTACTAAACACTTAACATTTAAATCCAAATTTAAATTCTTAGCCATAGGTTTAATGTGAAATGTTTGACTAGGAAAGCATTGTTTTCTAGTAAAATACGGTGAAATTGTTAAATTGACAAAAGCACCGACTATTTTATTGCAAAAGCTAAACAAGGAAAAAAGGTTTAAGCTTTACATGACATAGCAATTTGGGCATTTCAGTTGACTTAGAATCCAGGATATTTGCGACAATTGCCAAGAATGCTACTTGACTTGTTCCTCAATATTCACCAGTCATAGGTAAAGTATTAGCCTCAGAGAACATACATTTGAAAGTGGAACCGTAAAGTTAGGCATTTTTTAAGACAGTAATTATCAATTAACAAAACTTCCTACATTGACACTTGATACATCTGGCAGCAGTAACCTCAGCAATGCGATTTTAAATGTAAAAGACTCAAGCATCTTTAAACCTTTACAATTTTTATTGTAAACGATTAAGTAGTAGGACAACCACTAAGATAAACGTGCAATATTAAAGATCTTTATTTTGCACAGATAAGCTTTACAGATACCACGTTTTAGCCTTTCACGTTAAGGGCATTACAAGGTGTGGAAATGCATTTAACAATCTGCCTTATTTTTTGCTCTCGTCTTTTTTGTCCTTGTCTTTCTTGGTGTCTTTGGCCTGAGTGCCTGATTGAGAGGCAAGTGAGCCCATAGCATTGCGAATTGCCTCATTGGAAGGGTCTACTCCTGGCAAGTTCTCCAGAACACTCTGCAGGAACTCTGGGTCTTGCATCACATCATAATCATCCTCTTCATCCGCCTGCAACAGGAAAAATGCATTCATGATTATTATTTCAAATCAACATAACTGTTTCTATGGGTAAGACTGTCAACATTTCCTTGCTGAAGGAAAAAAGCCCTGTTTAAACACCCCTGAAACTGACAAAATAAACTCCCCTATGTGGTTTATTTTTTTAAAGAGAATGTCTTCCCTATGCTCATAGACACACTTGGAGATGTGATTATGCCAGCTGCTGGCTGGTGTATACACATTGTACAAGATGAGCCAAAAGGAAAAGTAATTTTATTGAAATCTCCATGTGACATCTGCTTCAATTATTTTATTAAAGAGAAACAATGCATCATACTAAATGAAGTAGAACTTTGTTTTACAATTCAAACATTCGTGCAGTGCACTTTAGAATTGAGTGTAATCATCATAATAGTTTGATAGTGTTATTTCTTTACCAGTGACCCTTTACAAAACAATATTCACCTTCGCAGGTGGTTCAGAAGTATCCATAGCAGAGCTCTCCGCTTCACTTGCTCCCTCACGACCAAATTCTGTAAAGCGAGAAAAAAAATAATTACAGGAGCATACACTTTTACAACCAAAACGTTCAATATGAAACAATTAAGGGTAACCAACAATGCATCACCTGTGGAAAAGCAATAACATAACAAAATGAAGTCCGCCTGTAATGTTGGAAACCACTTACCAATACCAAATCACAGCAATCAACAAGTCTATTTGCGAACAATGGGCTTACTCCATTGGGAACCTTTTTCCTAAATGGTGTTAAAAAGGTGACTTAATGTCACAGTGCGTTTATTATTTTAAGTACACCCAACTGTAAATGCTGCCATAGTCAACAAAACCGACTGCACTCTAGGGAGGATGGATGCGAGTTGGTTCAGCTGGCCATTTTGTAGCTTTTGAATGCCTTACACAACCATAACGCATTAAGCTGCCCGTGAAAGCCATTTTGGAGTCCTTAGAGAAACCAAATGAAATGGCATCATTTGCAAACGACATTTTTCTTTAATTATCAATTCATCATACTCTCCCTTAAACATAAATGTAGCACCACAACCTACAGATTAATTTCATGATAAAACTGTTTAAAAAAAATATTATTCACATTTATTTTGTTACCAAGCTTAAATGGCTCATACTTTTGCCGGTGCAATATTACATTCCATTACAACATAACTCAGTGATTATACAATCATAATGTAGACTTTCAAATTTCACTGGTGAATAATTTCAGGCACTTACACTGCCATGGATAAAAGTACATTATTTTATAGGCATAAACTAGCACGTTCTTTATTACAAACCACAGCTGGATGGTCTGTAATCTTATTCTCCTATCTTTCCACCATGAAGGATTCCTGCAGCAATCAGCAAATCTAAGAGCGATATCCAACAGAATGGGATTCTATTGTATATTTAGCTTAGCAAAACATCAACTCCAGCCAAGATAGATTTCTGCCAGTATAAGGCAGTAAAAATCATCACTAAAATGCATTGGTGATGCCTATTGCATCCTGACTCTGGCATAGTATTCACACTTGGCTTCGGTGGCATGGTGGCGCAGTGGTAACATCTGCGCCTCACAGAAAGAAAGTCCTCCCTGAGACAGTTTCATTACTGCTTTGGGCGCCTATCTGTGTGGAGTCTGTGTCTTCTCCCCTTGTTCTGCTTGAGTATCCTCCGGGTTCTCCGGTTTCCTCCCGCAACTAAAAAACGCTCGTTAATGAATTAGCTTACATCATAAGATATAGGAAAGCAGTGTTTGACGGGTTGGCAACCGGCTGACCTAGCCGACTCGCCCCCCTCTCTGCGGTTTCCTCGTGCCTCCATATCCATTTCTCGTCCATGAACAGGTGTAGAATTTGCACGCATTATAAATTCTACTGTTATTATTATTACATGACAAGCAGGTATTAATAGACATCGCATGTAACAGTCAAAATGTGTACCGTACCTGATGCCTGAAGAGACATCTGCATGGCATAAGCAATTTGTTCTTCCTCGGACATGCTGTTAAAATCTGGAATTCCTGGGCTGACTGTTTCTGGTTGCTGCATGGACATTGCCAGGGCCTGCTCCAGCAAAGCTTGGTCAGAGTCTGCCCACACACACACACAAAATACTTATATGCGATGTCACACTCGAAATGTTGGAGACTGTAAAAAACAAACATCAGTAGTAAACATTTAATACATTCATATATTTTCATTGACATCCCGGCTCGGGTGCCTTTCTGTGAGGAGTTTGCATGTTCTCCCCGTGTCTGCGTGGGTTTTCTCCGGGCACTCCGGTTTCCTCCCACAGTCCAAAGACATGCTGCATAGGTTAATTGGCCTGCTGACTAAATTGCCCCCGATGCCCTATGATGGACTGGCGTCCCATCATGGGTATATCCCTGCCTTGCACCCTGTGTCTGCCGGATTAAGCGGTTTCTGATAATGAGATAAGATGATTTTTTGGTTCACCTTCACCAGCAGCTGGTTTCACTCCGGCCTCAGCAGCAGAGGCAGCTGCGGCCCTGCGAGCCTCTTCCTCCTGGCGCTGCCGCTGCTCTTCCATAGAAACACGCAGGGCCTGCATGAAGAGATTAGAAGCACGTATGGTTAACAATTGTTCGCCAGTTACGAAGCATTCTAACAAAGAGTCATACGTAGAATACGTTGACTTGTATGTCTAATGTGTGATATAAAAAGAAGAAAAGTTGTTTTTACCAGGGCCAGTTCGGGGTCGGCATTTGGGTCTACCCCAAATTCAAAGTCGCTGGCTCCAAGACCAAACCCGACTCCACCCTCTCCAGCCAGAATGGGTGAGCTAAGCAGAGCATCAGCCAGGCTGGAACCTGGTGGAACAGTCACTAGATGGGAGCCTGTTCCTTCCTTCCCATTCAGCGTGTTCACAAATGCCGTCAGCTTCTCCGTGTTGCTCCCCTGTTTTCAAACACATTTGTGAGTTTTAAATAAACGACAGGGCCTACAAATGCCACCAGAAACAACTGCAAAACAATATTTATATTTTAACATTGGTAACAAAAGGGAGCTTTAAACATACCTCTTCACCAAAGTTAATGATGTCTACATTAACTTTTTCCTTTTTTAGACGCTTTGCTAGCTTCAGGAGCTGAAAAAGAATCAATGGTCAAACAAGGAAGTAGTGGTGCAGAACAGACAGAAGGCAATGGTCCATTAACATAAATTATTGTACTGCTACTGTCCCACATGACCAATTCAGTACCCAGGCGTGTGAAATATATTATTTTAAGCAGCAGAGTCTGCAGCAATTGTCACATTAATAACCACACAGATGTTTTATAGCTACTGGCTAAAAGTTTTTTTTCTCCCCATTTTTAAATGAAGCAGTAACCTCCATTCATAATGAATGTGTTGAGAAGGCATAAGGTATGTGACCCACTTACCTCCTTTTCATCATTTAGGATGGGACTTCCAATAAAAACTACAATCCTCATCTTGTGGTTTTTTCCCTGGCGATGTTTCAATGCCAGCTGTGTAGGTAATAATAAAAAACACGTATAATTAAACAACCACATGCAATACGGATCCACATGTTTGAATGTATAATTTGAAGATAATTACACATTTCCAAACTAATATTGAATCAACTACAACATACCAGTGTTTTCAGAACATCTAAGAATCTTTGAACACAAGTGATGGAGGTCCTCCCATTAAAATAACTTTTGCACACTCACGTGAGCCACACGGATTCCAGTGCAGAAGTTAATGTCGCCCTTGGGCTGCACAGAATGAAGTTTGGATAGAATTTTTCCCGTGTCTGATGTCAATGTCGTCAGCACCTCACAGTTACTGCCAAAAAGTGAGTAAATATAGTTGATATGAATATATTCACAAATTACAGTAAAAGCAAAAACATTCAAATTGACACTTTAGTTTTTACACTGTCAGAAACTTTAAATATCCATTTTTATGCAAGCTTTTAAAGTAGGAACACAACTGTCACTTTATTATCATTTATTACGCCTGAGGTTTGTACTTTTCTTATTTTTCCGTCAAATTAAAATGCATTGTAATCTCTCAAACTTTGCCAAATATTGGCATTCATTCAAATAAATAAAGCGTTAAGTTAATAGCTTGTATAATTTGAGTGCACCACTGCTTGCTTACTTGGCCAGAGTGATGAGCCCAACATTGTTTTCCGGGTTGCTGCGGGTTTTAGAGTGGCACACGATGTTCACGGCATCCTGCTGTGCTTGCAGGCGGGTGGGCACAAAGTCCCCATTTCGCATGTATTCGCTGTTGTCAACGCTGGTCCATTCAATATAAGAAAAAGAGTGGAAAACATGACATGTAATTTTTCGAGAAAAGGTGACGGGGGTTAGGCAGGTTTATGTTGACCACAAGTTAGATGACAACACTTGTAGCAGAGCAGTGGTGGGACTATATGTTCAAAAGGGCAAACCCTGATGTTTTATCTGGATCAATAACACATGGATTGATTATAAACTGCAATGCACCACGTGAATTCCTAGATTATTAATTGAATATCCTGGTTGGGAAGCAATGTGGTACGGCTTTCAAATGCAATTTGAAGCATTATCATTATCTAGAAATCCAATACAGCCAATGAAAAAGGTTTACAATGCCCACTGTACATTAACGAGCACTTTCATGGTTTAAAAAGTATAAGCAAATAGAAAATTACAGTCCAGGCATGTGGGGCTATAGCAGTGTTCAACTCGAAATGAATGGTTTTTTGAAATATAAATTTTGGTTGGCAGTCGAGTTGACATTCCGGGAGCCATAAAATAATTACCAATGTGGAATGAAACACTGGAAGTCTAACGGTTATACCAACCCTTTCTAATTGAACAGAATTCCCACCAGTAACTCATGGCTATCAGTGCTGATAAATGCTACTACCTCTTTGCTCATTCGAACATGAAGACTGATTTCAAAAAATATAAATATTAATTTCAATGTGACATCACGTAGGGTAATAATATCTGTATAGTAGTCCACTAATAGTTAATTGTGCTTAGGCCCTCACCTGGTCAAAGGAAGTATAATTGTATAAATACTCCCATGCCTGGCTGTAAATGAGTACAGTCCTGTATTTACCTGGTTTATCTTCAGCAACCGAGACAGATGACTTTAAATGGGTCCTTGATGATATACAATGGAATGAACAGAAATACCATATTGCAGCTCAACAAGGTCTCAATGTATACGCCAATCAAGATGTGTAATGGAACTTGAAATACATATTTTATTTAAGGAGTGCAATCTGTTTGCATGTTCTCCCCGTGTCCGCGTGGGTTTTCGCCGGGCACTCCGGTTTCCTCCCACCGTCCAAAGACATGCTGCCAGGTTAATTGGCGTACTGACTAAATTTCCCCAGGCGCCCTGCGATGGACTGGCGTCCCATCCTTGGTGTTCCCCTGCCTTGCGCCCTGTGTCTGCCGGGATAGGCTCCGGCTCACCGCGACCCTGTATTGGATTAAGCGGTTTCAGAAAATGGATGGATGGATGGAGTGCAATCTGAATGATTCATCTTATATTAATTACCTATTCATATAAATGGTAGTCTCTCTAATTTGGTAGTCTAAAAACAAGGTCAAGATGATAAATAAATGAGTTATACATTAGTAGTCAGGATACTTGACCAGCTTTCAGTAGCTAACCAATCTTCAATGGGTGAACAACCCATCAAAATAAACATTGGTTGTGGCCGAAGGCCTCTGCCTACCGGCAAGTCTATCTAAAAGCCGGCCGCAAGGCCCGCAAATCGGCTGTTATCACCTTGATTGGTCATCAATAGCTTAAACAAGATCTGTGAGTAACCAAAACAAATGAATACAATGGTGCTTTAATCTGCTTATTTAAGAGATGTTTTGTATTGCACATTAACTGTCATCAACACTCTGCCAAACTACGTGACCACGACAAACAGACCGTGACGAGGTCTGCATTCCGCAGTGAATTGACAGAGCTCAATAAATTACAAACAGGACCTCAAAAAGATAACTCAATGTGCCCTCGCCAGGTTAAATAAGTGATAGATGCCTACAATATCAATCTCAATTGATTAAGGGAAGTAGTCTATCTTTTGAATGTACCAAATTTCCATTTGCCTGGTAAATACAAAGGATGCAAATCAATCAAAAGACAGAACCTCGCCATTTGCTACTCATAGGGGTGCACTGTCAACTACAGTCCAGTACGGGCCCTCACGTTATTAAGTACATCCCTCAGCAATCCACTGCTGGTTGAAGGCCTTCCTACGGCAAGCAGGCATTGTGGTTAGTTTGGCCACACTTCACCACGCTGATTAGTGTGGACAGGCGAAGGACCGGTTCAGAAAAGCGAGCTAGTCGTGACTGTCAATCAAACTCCCATCGTCAGGTTTCAGAGGGCAGCGAGCTTACCAGTGTAAGCATACATAAATAAAGCTCGTAAGTATATCAAGGTACACACACATAGACAAAGTAAGCGTTGTCATGATGACACATGGACAAAAACACGACCAAGTTGATACAAAGGAGGGCAACACAAGGCTTGCCGAGCCCCATTACAAGGCATTTTTGGGTGAGGCCTAACCTCAATACCTGGGCCTGTGTGACATATTTACACTTCGTTACAAGGCCGTGAGCGACCAGCCCGCGTTACACAGCAAAGAGAAGGGAGGAAGGGAAGCCGCTATAGCGTCGGTGCAAGCGGAACATCGTGCGGGGAAGGAGCGAATGGACGCGCGATCATTACCAGACCATGGTGCTCTCCAGACCCATCTTTGCGGCCTCCAACGCTTTGCGGCGATCCTAATAACAAGGAAGCTTATTGGCGCAGGTTTGGTGACGAATAAACGATCGAGGTTTTTGCGCTGACGTTTTCCACACGCGTTTGACGGACGTGATGTCATTGCGGTGTGTGGCCGAGGGCGCCATCGTTAGCAGGGAGACGATATTGGGCTTTCATTCAAGAGCTGCCGCCTCAAACGCTGGGTTTGAATCCAGACAGCCCGTGATTAAAGTGAGTTCTCAACTCCTGCTCGATTACAAATGACTGCAGAAAATATATACAATAGCTCGACGGTTCGGAAAATGGCTCTTCTTTTTTGGTTCGGCACCTAATCTTGCTAAATCCCACAGGAGAATTAAAATACCTTACTCAGGTTGACCTAGAGGCCGACCCAGGACACGCTGGAGGGATTATATCCTTCGGCTGGCCTGGGAACGCCTGGGAATCCCCCAGGAAGAGCTGGAATATGTTGCTGAGGAAAGGGATGTCTGGTCCACTCTCCTTGGACTGCTGCCACCGCGACCCTCACCAGGACAAGTGGTTTAGAAAATAGATAGATGGAGGTTGAGTCGTGACAAATTTTAGTTTCATCTGGCAGAGCAGGTGGGAAAATGCTGCCCCACACCGTATAGGCCAGTGGTCACCTAAACGCAGCCCGGCTAATCAAGTGATATCCGATTTTATGGAACGTTCTCCAAAAGGATCAGGATGGATTTCTTCATCCCATGATCCCGATAGCACAAGGGGCACAATCGTGGGATTGGAAATTAATTGCTTGTTCGTGATGTTTCCATTGTCCCATGTGGGTGTCCACCTAGCCTCCGGATTAAATTGAGGATACGTACTTTGAAAACTTGCGCTCGACCTCAAATCGAGTTGGAGGTGTAATCGGGCAGTTCTCTCGACATTGCAATAACATACCGCCATCTAACGGGAATGCTGCGTATTGATTTATTTTGGTGATGCGTGGCAGTGGTGCACAAGCACAAATACAACTGAATAGATTCATCAATAAACACTGCCTTGAAAGGAAGAATAAATAGGCGACATTTCGGGCAGTGACGTCTTCATAACTCATAATGCTATTTTAATTAACGTCATAGTGCAATAAAGTACCATTGACAACATCGTCACCTATTTCATATATTTATTTTTAAAGGAATGTTATCAACAAGTATTGAGTGTTGTGTTATTAATACTGCCAATACAGCATCTCCAAAACAAACGTCAGTACACGTTGAATTTTTAAAGTTTATTCGAGCATAAAACCAGTGCAAAAATGTTGATTTCCATACGCATAAAAAGAACAATGTGCTTTTGTAAAATTAGTAGCAGATAACAGCAGGTTTATGCACTTCATAAGCTACTGCAGGTACCAGTGTTATAAGACTACACCACATTTATTTAATAACCAGTACTGTATTCTACTTTTAAGTCAGAATTGCCCATCTAAATTATTGTACCAAGCTGCATTTAAAAGCTAAATTAAATGACAACATAACAACTGAATTAAAACTACATATTTTAAAAGATACCAATAAAACTCCTGCAAATGACCATTTCGATTTGATTTGTGAAATTACATCCACACACATTATAAACGGTATTATAGAAAGGCAATTAGGAGCACAAGCTTCGAAGTATGTAAAAAAGGTAAACAATACACATTATAAACTGGAATTGTAAAGTGTTACATTATTACGTTGTTGCAATATTGATGAAGCAGCGTTAAAATTATTCAACAATACCATCTTTAACCATCGGAAATATGATCATAAAACTGATACTTTACAAGAGTTCACAACCTTATTCAACCGCATTGCTTTATACAATTGCATACACTATTTGACAATGCATAGAGCCTTTCCTTACTGAGCCAACAGCTATTTGGTGATACCATTATGTAAAATGTTCATCTGTATTACATCACGTTTTACTTGTCAGCGAAAAACCAGTAAAATACATGTGCAAAACAGACAATACTGTACCACAAAACAATTTCAACCTTACCATTTCACAGTGATATACATTATTTCTATTGTTAGTTTATATACGGAAGTGTTTCTTAATGACGCAAGTTTAGTATCGTGTTGTAAGAGTACCGTTCATCAGCCATCCTCTGCTGGATTGTTTACCCAATCCTTCACCCCGCCCCCACGTGTCGCAGTGCAACAATCTACAATGTCACGAAGAGGAGGAACGCTCGACACGGCTACCCCAAAAGAGAAACTCTTCAGAGAAATTCTCATACAGCCGTGTGACATCATCAACGTCCGTGTTTTGATGACTAATTTCACAGCTGGTAATATAGTTATAAGCTTTCTTTTTTAGGATCATTTGTATACTCCTATTCGGAATCAAATTGGTTTCTAAATTAAATTGTCAGATTTTAGTTTTGTTCAGTCGAAACTATGATCCATTCAAATCTAATACTCGGGTGTTATAATGTCAAAGACATCACTGTAAAAAACGTAACACTTATTGTAATAAAGTTATATCACCAAGTAACTTTAGTCACATTGGTCAAGAACAATCAGTGGCAATTTGTTCACCATCTCTTGAAATAAGGTGCGTGTCTGTTGGAAAACATGATCCCCTATGAGAAGTCTACCAAATACATTTGGAGATGGACCATCACAGTATACCTCAGGGATTTGCAAGCACTTGCTGGCCTCTACACTTCCAACAATTGCATGGCTCAGGTGCCGAAATTCAAGACACCTTTTGAGTATACTCAGCAAGTTGCCCAACTGTTCTTGCAGTTGCTCCGCCCCACAGCATTCAGGTGTCGTGCAATTGTCCTCTAACATGTGGAGCACAGCCGTACGCAGGTGGAATAGCTTCAGCCCTGCCTCCTGCTGGAATGAACGATGCACTGTGTTGAGCCTCTGCTGCTCCGTTAGATAAGACAACATGTTCAGACTCTGCAAGTGACATAAATCTGTAGGAAGCCTTTTGACAAGATATTTCAGGTAGACTTCTTCACACTTCAAGAAAGTAGGGCTCCAGTGCAGTTGTGGCAAGTCATGTGTAATCTCTGAATACATGCTTGGCACAAGGTAGATTTCAGAGTCATTGTACCTTATTGCTGGAATAGCATCAAAAAATACCTTTCTGCCAGACTTCAAGATAATTTTCAGTGCACAGGGAGAATGAATGTCTCGCAGTGACAGATCAAAATCATATTTATGTGCAATGTTTGCCCAACCTTGTGCTACTAAGGATGCAAACCAAAGTAGTACCTTTCCTGGCATCAACCGATTTGTTCTCGTATTGAAGAGTAATTCATCAGCCGTTAGGCTACATCCATTAGCACCCTCGTCTAGAATTGGACTGTTATTGTGTGTGCTTAAAAGGCACAATGTGTCATCATCACCTTCGCAATCATGGCAACAACAACCAAATGTTTGTTGTGCAGAAATATAACGGTCATTTGTTTCAATCTTCAAACTGACATATGCGAGGGACTTGTGCATGTTTTCATTTTCCACATCTATCTGAAATGTATATGGTTCCGGTGGAGACAGTGGAATAAGAAACCTGAAAGTAAGAGGGCTCTGAAAATCTCCAGAATTTGCCAGCGATACACATGTTCCAAGAAGCAAGTCCGTATTAATACACTGCTTTAAAGAAATGTCATCTACCAAGTCATCAAGGAAATTCTCCACAAACTGTCGATTCTTTCTAATTTCATCCAATTTAGTCTGTACATGATCATCATAAAATGCTTGCAAAGTGTCATTGTTAGGTAGGTTTGATATTCGAGTCACTGCATTATCTTCGTTTAGCGTAATCACTAAATCTGAATCAAAAGAAGGCACATCATCATGAGGAACATAGTAGGCTTCTGGAAAGAACAAATAGATAATCAAAAATACAAGTAGGAGTATTCTGTTCAACAGACTGTTGTCAAGGCCAAGTATGTTTACATAGATGTTCGGACTTTTTCCCCCCACTTTTCCAGTAACATCATCAAAATCCGATTTGGTTGCAAATTCCTGTTCGAAAATTGCCATTTGCAGCTCCATTTGCCTGGCCCGCTCATCCATCTTGTCCTCGAGATTCTCTCGTCTCCAGTCCCAAAAGGTCGGCTGAAAACAGGTCATCACCAGCAGCACGCATAGATTCCATGTGGTCCTCATCTCCACTCCGTAACTTCTTCCATGTGATGGCTCTCGGCGGTGCAGCTGGGCAAACACATGAAACACAAGGTGAAGTGTAGCTAGCTACCCAACCAAAATACTGAGAAATGAGAGAACATAAACTTCAATGCCTCTACATGTCACCCTCCAAACTCAAACACGTTCTAAATCGTTTAGCACTCTCCTTAATCACATATGGATACATCATTTTTACAATACTCCATCACCTGTTCAAAAGATGGTCATTACAAATACGTGTGTATCTCTATAATGATCACCCTGTAACATTAATCAAATGAGTAATGCACACTGGTGGTGCAGTGCTTGTCGCACTTTGACGTACCGCACTGACCAGCAGTGAAGTATGGTCAAACGACGCCTTGATCAACACAGCATTCAGAGGCCTTCATTCTGCAATGGACTGACAAATGGCCATATGTCATACATCCATTCATTATGAGCAAGCACAATGCAGTACTAATTTCCACGCCACTTGTTTCACATCGTTCTAAATTTTACAGCAATCCAACAAAATAAAAAGTAAAATCTGTACGTCTTCTTACACACTGTAAACTCAAAGCACAGATGAACCTCCTAAACAACGTTCATACCCAAAACGTAACATAATGCCCTAGCCTAAAGCAATTATCACGCCGTCACAATAAGTAAAACGCGAGGATATACCTGACCTGTCAGGTGGCTCCCATTAACCTTAACACTGGGAGACATTCTTAAGTACAGCACTGTACAAACTACTTTTCACATATCTTCCCAGATTGTTAGTAAATGATGGGTGACCTAATGCGTTCTTAAGCGCTGACTGTTATGCTTAAGCACTATAATTAACACCGTGGTTCACTTCACGATTTAGTCAACAGATAAATGTGACCATTTCGCAGGACGAGTCCTCGCATCCCACAACGCGGCAAGTGACCCAATCCTACAATGTAACTCTGCTGTACTGTACATACTTATTATCATATCCAGAACCAGTGCTATCTGTAACACGTCCTGAGAATCAACCGTCAAAAGTTATTAAATCGACACTTCAATGACAACAATTACAACACTTCATCCGGGCCTATAAACCAGGCTTGTTATATGGTACCCAGTGTGATGATTAACCCGAAAGCAATCTTGAGTCATAAATGGAACCGGGCGCTTTATCTTACGATTATAAAAGTCCCGATAAAAAAAACCAAGCGAAGAACGTTTCCTTCGCTCAAACTTGCGGACATTCTTAACAAATTACACGGCTATAATAACTGCGTGAAATAATGAAGCAAATCTTACCCGGCGGAGGTCTGCGGTGCCGGATGCCGATGCGTCCCATTAACAACAGGCACGTCGAGTTCCTGTTTGTAACACATTTCTAACAAAGAGGGGTTGTTCACTTCCACCCAGATTACATGGGCGGGGAGCAAGCGTATAGGGATACACAGCGTCCCTCACTGGTTACTACTACAGTACTACGACTTACAGCAACGGAAATGACCGAATTAAACAGGGTTCACACACACACCCAAGGGAGCATTTACTGTCAAGGCTTGACGAGGATTTCCACGGAGGTCAATCGCGCTTTAGGTTATAACACACACAAAAGTCACAACGCATGCTATGTTAATAACTCTTGTTCTGGCCTCATCCACGAACGATGGAATGCAATGCATGGCTATTAACTCAGACTGTCATGCTGTCGGGGTCGATAAAATAAAGTACTGCTTTGAGGCGAAGTCAACTGTGGTTATCTTATGGATACACTCACTCCCCGCCATACGAATGTGGAATTTCCACTACTTTCTCAGGGCTTTAGACAAAAGTCCATCGCCTCAATGCGCATTTAATCTCGTCTCATTGTCAGAAACCGCATAATCCTGTATAGGGTTGCAGTGAGCCGAAGCCTAACCCGGCAGACACAGGGCGCAAGGCAGGGCTATACCCAGGATGGGACGCGAGCCCATTAAAGGACACGGGGGCAATTCAGTCCGCAGGCCGATG
>JAZEWU010000007.1:1869660-1888367 GCA_036362915.1 Geotria australis | reverse complement strand
TTCATCTCGTCCTACATATGCACAATTCGCGTCTGTTCATCTCTTCCTACATATGCACAATTCGCGTCTGTTTGGCGCCTTTGGTATTAGTCGCTTTGTGACCCTCGGGTGAAAGGCGCTATATAAATGCTATTTTTATTATTATTATTTATTTATTATAGTCACCCTTTTCCCCCACCACGATGCACCCCTTCCGGTGGACACCACGTGTGGTGGACACTCAAAGTCGGGCCCCCTAATTTCTGGTCAATTCGAGGTCATTACAGTAGAAACAGCGGTAGGTGACACCAGCACCAAGTGGTACCAACACACGCAAAGAGCACAACCACAGCAGGTTGACACAGCGGTCACTGCCACCAGAAGTGACAACAGTGGTGGTAACAACATCAACAGACAAAACAGTGGCAACAGCAGTGGCAACAATAGCAATGGCAACAACAGCAGTGGCAATAACGTTAACAGACGAAGCAGTGGCAACAACATTAGCAGACGAAGCAGTGGCTACAACATTAAATGACGAAACAGTGGCTGCAACATCAACAGACGAAGCAGTGGCTATAACAGTAATGGCAACAACAGCATTGTCAACAACATCAACAGACGAAGCAGTGGCAACAACATTAAGGGTCGAAGCAGCGGCAACAGCAGGCAGAGCACCGAGAGCAGGGTTGGCACACGCAGTGACAACGGGGCCACCGCGAGGCGGCGCTACCGACCGCCGCGCCCAGAGCTCGGGGCCCTTGGCCGCCGCCGCCGCTGATGTCGGCCGCGAACGCGCCTCGGCCTCCAGCCCCGGGAAGATGGCGAAGGCGGAGGGCGACGTGGGCCCGCACCTCAAGGGCTCTGTGCTGCCCGCCACCGTGGAGCTAGTCGTGAACGAGGTGCTCGTGGTGTCCGTGACGCTCGGCAAGAGGACCTTCTCTGGGGTGCTCATGGACGTGGCGAAGAGGTGAGCGACCATTCTGTGTGATTTGTGCGCGGTCCGCCTCGCCTCGGCTGGGCGGGACGGGCTACTTCGGGAAGCACCCCCACCAACCCCGGTCTCGCCTAGACCCCCGCTGCCCCTCGTTGCGTGGAACCCGGCAGGGCGAGCTATCCGAGGGCCGCTGCTGGCGAGTGCCCCGTGTGAGCACGCAGTCTGTTAGGCCGCAAGTAAGGCACTGTGTTTTAATCCATTTTGACAAGTATAGTCAGCCGTGGCGTGTCTTTTTCGGAACTACTAAATGCTATCTCGTCACTTTTCAATTAATGTTGCCACATAGTTAAATTTCGGTCGCCGTGAAGTGTGTGCGCATTTCGTTTCGTGTTATATGTTGTGTGAGTCAATAAAAGTGGGAAGAAACTCAAGTTAGAGCATGGACACAACAATTAATCTGAAAGCATCATCTTTATACTCGCCGCTTGTGCGTTTTGTGAGGTTTTCAAAATAACTTGGGCAGTGTATTTGTTTTAAAAATGTAATCCTTTTGGAATTTGGTTACATGTAGTATTTTTTTAAGTTCATTGACGAGATAAAATCAATACGTACTACATGAATAAAGGCAAACTATAATGTGTCAAGTGTATATTGGTGTGTGTATTTCGGTCGTTTAAAAAAACGTGGCTTATTTTTTAAAGTTTCAAATGTAAATATTCCAGTGTCTGATATTATTACCAAGCCACTGTGGGAATCTCAGTACATCAAACGCCATGGTCATCATATTGCCTACGGCAAGTCACTTCATTTGCAATATGGTCAATAAAGCATTATTCTTCTGTGCACTTGATTATTTTCATATGATACATTGCAATAGGTCACAAACAGTTAATTTTTATGATAAACTGTTTATTATTATGTTGGAAGCTGCTTCTTTCGGAGTCCGGCTTATGTTATTACAGTACTGTACTTTGGGAAAGTATCAGGTATATTTACAGTAGACAAAGACAAAGATCCCCTATATAGCCTGAACAGACTGTAGGGACAAGTGCTGTTAGCGAGCACCTATGATATTTACAGTAGTGTTATACGCGCACGCAATTATAGTGTCACGTCGCGATCCCTGTCAGGTAGTACTTGGTATTGCCTGCGAATTCTACTAAACACTTCGAGGCCGAGCTGAAAGACAACGATGTCCAGAGGCTGACCATCGTGCTTCGAAGAATCGCAAAGAAGAAGATTTAACCAGAAATTAAAGTAGGACGCCTGACTTGCCACTTGTGAATTCATAACTCAAATTGGGTGTGGTCCGTAGAATTATGGACCCACCAAACAGCAATATTGTCAAGAACGGACGTAAAGTGAACCAGTCTCTCTCTGGTCGTGTTGGTATGTTTATGTGCAAACCTTTTTAGAACACACGACACAACTCCCAGTGGGTTAAAATATCCAAGGAGCTGACATAAAGTAAAAAATGCTTGTCTAAATATGATCTCGGTCACTATTTTTTTATTTATGTAATTGGTACTTCACTAAGTCACAATACCTACTTTCAGGGCCATTTTACCATGTATACGGTTAAAAATATGGACAAGACACATCACGCCTTTGTAGTCCATAGTTATTGTTTCCCCGCTCATCAACTAACCTCTGTTTAGAATACAAGTTTCCCATGGCAACATTCAATGGCTTATAACTTGAATGTCAACTTAAGTGGTTGGGATTTTTTGGAGTGTAGAGGGAGTTTACAAAAAATCCAAGAGTGAGCCAATTTATATCTACACATTAATATCCATTTGTTCCGATATAGCTGGATTCTTGAACAAACCCGAGTTAGAAACGTTACATTGATTGTAAATAAATGTATGTGGGCCTGGGTATGACACATTTCTATAAGTAATTATGGCAGGTGGTTAAGATTTATGATGGATCACACGTGAGAGGATGATCACGTTGAAGATGGAATTATGAAATCGGTTCGTGCGCAGATGCTAAACACAGCACTGTTGAGACATGGTTATGGTCTATGGATACCTTACTGCAGCAGTGGGTTTATCATGGCTGTTTTGAAAGTTATTCAAATTACATGACCACCCTGTATAACTATAACAATTATTCATCTACAGTTTTAGAAGTATAACCCAATATTGTTAGCTTCAACAGTTGAGATCATTAAACACAACGTTTAACAATTTTTTTTCTTCCCATTTAGGCCTCAGTTGAATATGGAACAAGCAGCAGTACAGCTAATTTTCAGACTTTCTTGGCCACTTGCCCCATCATCTGATTTTTTTCTCACAATTAATTTAGGGTGAAACAAGCTTACATATTTTCACTGAAAATAATCTAACTTCAGCCCTTTCACAAACTTTATTGGTAATGGGGGAGGTTTGAACAGACTTCATCATGCTAGTCAGTGCCAGTTGGTGAAAGATGGCCAAGGACCAGTTCAGCTAATACTAGCCACTGATGTTAGCCATCGCCGAGATTCAAACGCAGGTCGCTAGATTCATAGTGCAGTGTGCAAACACAAATTAACAAAGTATTTTTATTTTAAACATTTTGTGCCCAAAATGTCGGTACAAAGTGTGTTTGTTTCTTTATTGTTCTTTGGGATTGTGACTACTGTAGCCCGGTTCATCCTAATCATCATCATAAGCCAATGTTTATGTTTTTTTGAGTAGGGCTTGACCACACTACCGTTGTGCCTCATGGGCCCGTAATTCCATAATCCATCTCACTTCAACACATGAAGTGGTCACATCCCTCCGTCTCTGTAGTGGGCATCCTCTGTAGAGTTGTTTTAACTTTAATCGCCTTTTCTTCACCTTCAATTGCCTTTTGTTCACAAGTATTGTCTATCGGGCCATCAGTCACCATCTGTTATCGTATTGTGCCCTACTAAACGTTCAGTCTACGTATGATTAATGGTCTATATGATTTCTTTATTTGTATGTGTTTCCTCATCCATAAGCTCATCTTGATGTTTTCCAATGTATTTCCGAGCATGCCTCTTTATACATTTCAGCTTTTGTACTGATGTATGTTTTCACGGCTCGATGTATAAGAATTGCTTTTCAAAGCTGTTCTTTCTGGATAGCCGTGTCGAGTGTTCCCTCGCTCCTTCGTGACGTTTCGCCTCCCACATTGCAGGCATTGTTAGGATGCCTGAGGATGCTTTGGGAAGCAACAGCATTTGTTTAATTATGTTGTTTTATTAATGTGTCATAGCTGATTAGTGTACTTGTATTGAGAACTTTCTACTTCAGGGTCATGCTTGTATTGCTTTGAGTTATCTTTTTTATAACCATAGAATTATAAAAACTACTTCAAAAACTGTTTTTCCTTTTTTGTTCTCACTAGGTTGCGGAATTGTTAGTGTTATAGTCATCTTTGTCATCTGTAACCATCAGCAAGTGATTTCGCACACGACAACCCCCTTAAATCTGCTATTTTACACCTATTGAGGGCAATGCTGTTTGAGTTTAATTTGTTGACAATTGAGAGCTAATTTAATGTAAATGGATATTTTGCAACACTGGTGGGGTGACCTCCATTCAAAAGCTAAGGTCGCTGTATCGGCAAATTTGTAGGCCTTGAAAGCAAATGGTGGACCAAAAGATGGCATAAACTGTAAAGGCCCTTAGAGCACTTTCTGTGGTGTGGTAAGTTGTATATTTGGTCAGTTTTAAATCTGAAGTTTTGTCATAATTTGTGTACTGTCGTTATGTTGTGCTATGTCTCTAAACGTATTTGCCTTATGAGCTTGTCTTCGTTCACAATGAAATGTGTGGTATTATGAAACAAGAATTTCTGCAAGGTTGGCATAGTTTCAGTTCTATCCCAGCTTATGTATACTCAGGCAATATGTAAGGCATGAGATGCTACTGACCTGTCGAAATACAGTAGTTGGGCTTTAACGCTTTTTTCCAGTGTAAACTTAAAAACGTAATATCACTTGCGCACTGTAAGTAGAGTAAAAGTACAGTCGTGTTATAGTCTTGGTCATCGTTTCCTCGGGTTTTGTCATTCTTTAGTGCTGGAGTTGCTATAGTGCTAAAGATTAATTGCTCTTGCTATCCATGTAATGTAGTGTAAAGGGCAAGTCACCCAATATGGGACTAGGGGTTTAGACTGTGCTGTAGCGTCATACAACCATTGAAAGCACTGCATTTTTAAAAAAACGTGGCTACATTTGGTTGAAATTTGTAAGAGTGCAAACCGTAACACTCATGAAAATATTTTATTTGAGTCACGACTGCCATACCCTATATGTTACAAGTGAATGACCTTTATGTCATATTACTTAACTGGCTTTTTTCCACATCTATCTTTTCAGGGTCGGCCCATGTGAAGGGTTTGATGCATTATTCCCAAAGGGTGAGCAGCGCCCATCCGAGCTTATTTTACTGCCCCAGCCTCAGGCTTCGGTGCAGCCACCAGACTCTCCAGTAGCAGATGCTGCTCAACCCAAAGAGGCGCCCGACATGGAGCAGACTCATCTGCAGGACTCGGTGGTGAAACATGGCCAACCTCATGTGTTCAATCTTCCTTCTTCCTTACCGTGGTGTCCAACTGCCAATGGTACATGCTGAAGTAATATGGTTGTATTGTGTCAGTGTTTCAGTGATAATAATTTAGTTATGTGTTGTTATCCTATTTCGTTTCGCTCATAGATATGTTGGTATGCAGGATAAGTCACTTTAAATGTAATGTTTGTTTAGATTGAGTTTATTAGATTTGTTACACGGATGATCCTGATTGGTTTCCTGGCTATTTTACACGGGGAGATCCATGGGGCGTGAGCACAGCAGGAGCGAATACAAAGGACAAAAACATCAATATTCCAGAGAACGATTACAGGGTCCTTATTGAATATTGGACAACTAATAAACGGGATGTTTGACGGTCATAAACAAAACACTGAAAATATAAGGACAGCAAGAGGCGCCAGAAATAGGTAGAGCGGCAAGTAAACTTTATATTTTAGTCTTAACAATTACTAACGTGAATTGAAAAGACAGTGACAACGTGTTTTGGTCGAGAAGAGAAATAAAGAAGGGGAGTGAAAGGAGGGAACCAGCTGTAGATGAATAGCAAGGATATTTCTTAAACGTGGAGCAGCAATTCAGAAATACATTTTTTGAACAAATTAACTTTTAGCAAATGTAGTTAGCAAATGGAGAATTTTACACTAACTTCCTTAAAGATTTGTAGTTAGCCAGAAGTGTTACGTCAAATAACCGTGCAAACCTTCGCAGTTACATTTACCTTTTTTATTGTAGTGTTAATGGTGTACACTTTTTCCACCCCAGTCCTACCCAGCCATGTTTTTAATTGCACTTAATAATGTAGGTCTTCTTCTTTGCGATTCTTCGAAGCACGATGGCTAGCTTCTGGACATCGTTGTCTTTCAGCTTGGCTTCGAAGTGTTTGGTAGAATTCGCAGGCAATACCAAGTACTACCTGACAGGGATCGCGACGTGAACGCTTCTACCTTGACCCCCATAATGTAGGTGATAATGTAAAAAGAAAACTTTTCCGAGTTACAGATGTGTTTTTAGAAAATGAATGTTGAAACTGCACTTGTACAATTTGTAAAAACAAATCTGTATTAACGGTTGTGAAAATTAAACAGTTCCATACGTTGCACATTGTTATTTAACTTATGGTCTTCTCCCCCTTCTCCACTCCCTGCTCCATTTTACAAGCCGTGGGAAATGGGGTTCCGCTATACCATGAGAGCCACCCACTTCCATCGCCACTCATGCTGCGACAGTCGTACGGCCAGTTCCTTGTGCCTCAGCCACCTCCACGTCGCATCAAGCGTGTCAAACGACGAACTGCACGCAATGACCCAAGCAAGCTCATTGTCAGCTCCATCACTTTGCGACCACGTCGTGTCCTCTGTGAGAAGTGCAAGAGCTGCATCACTTCTGAAAAGCCAAGTGGTGGACATGGTAAGAAGTGTCAGTAGCCTTAAAAATAAAACATCACAGGTTTGCTTACATTCTTTGCTATTTGATAAAATAATTTTCACTTTTTAATGTATTTAAAGATGACTCATGTTTGGAAAATTACAGTGAATCTTTTTTTTTTTTACATGGTTGTCTTAATTAATTATTTTAATTTCTAGGTACTAGCAAATCCAAAGCAGATTCTGGACGTCGTAACAGTGCTCCATGTGACTTGATTGTTGACGATAAGCTGCGGAAACGCCGGCCAGAAGATATGGACTCGACAGTCAAGAGGATGCGGAGAGACTGCAAGGCGGACAATGATGGCGTTGAATCGGACGTAGTGCACAGGAGTCCTGTAATTAAAATTTCTTACAATACCCCACAAGGAAAAGGTGAGGTAGTCAAAATTCCTTCAAAAGTGCACAGTGCTAACACTTTTGGACACAAAAAAGGACAAGGGCAGCAACAGAATGGTAAGGGTGGTCCAAACGAGGGAGAAAAATGGAGACCTACAACATCCACAACGTCTGATGTTCCTGCAGCAATTCCTAAACTAAGACTCACGAGGCCCACACAACATCACCGACACCCAGCGAATGCTGCATTAACAACGCCAAAAATCAGACTTAGACCACGTGGACCTAAGAATGGGGACAGTGTAGCAGTCTACACAGCTGAGCTAGTTGGCGACAGAGCTACTGTAACGGACTCCCCGCCTTCTGAAGTGGATTCGTTAGTGCGATCTAAATCTGACAGTGTTTGTGGAGAGGAGTCTGATGGAGGGCGGTTCATTCACTTAAGGATAAAGCGACGATCGGCTGCGACAGAAAGTGACCGAGAGACATCACCCAGAATTGGTGCCTCCGATTTGTCCGAGGACTCTGCAAGCGGTAACGAAAGTGAAAATGAATCGCATTCGGCATCTCACTCAGATGGCGGTTCGTCAGACGAGTTCCCGCCTGAGGGCGTTATGGTTGGACATGGCGAAAGAGAGGGCGGAAGGCAGCAGAGGGCTGTGCCGCCACTGACGGTGAGAGTGCGCACTGCAGATTCGGCCATAACGGAGTGCTTTACACCAGATGGACGTAAGGTACACGTTGGAGACGTTGTGTGGGCCAAAATCCATGGCTTTCCCTGGTGGCCTGCCTGTGTTTTGGGCCTAAGCCCAGAGCTTGGGCCGGGAGGACAGCAGGAGAGCGGTGAAGCACTTGTCTCGTGGTTTGGCTCCCACACCACCTCGGCTGTCTCCCTGGCCAAGCTGGCGCCCTTCCAAGAGAGCTTCCGAGCCCGACTTGACCGCAAGAGGAAGGGTCGCTACCGGCAGGCCGTGGCAGAAGCTGCCAGAGCTACAAAGCGACTGACGGCTGAGGTGAAGGCCTGGTTGGCTCAGTACAAGACATGACGTGTTTCAGCATTGAATGACAGGGTAAGTTTTGTTACATGTTATACGATAAATGTATCATGATATCTTCGGCTGGTCAAGGTAAGTTGGTGCAAACTATTTTGCATCAAGCTTTATATTTCACCAAAGGCTGAATTGATTGACAGAGTAATTTTGTCATGGTGGCTGGTTTCAATTATGTTGACAACTTGACATTAAACAGCACTACCCAAACAATGTGATTCTGTCTCAACTCGCGATTGTGCATTATGCAAAGGCAACTGCATAATAAAATAGTGAATTTGGTAAAATGTTATGTTAAACTAATATGGGTATCTAATGTTTTGCAGTGGTAAAGTGTTTCTGGTAATTTAGGTTTCAAAGTAAATTGTTATGCTTACCAGTTGACAACATATATACAATTTACATTCAAGTGCAGTTGAAACTAGTCTGTAATTGAAAATACAATCATGTGCAGTTGCATATCTTACAGTTCCACAAGCTTAGACTGACTTTTTGTTTTAAAAGTTGTTCAGTGACATTGACATAGATGTGAGGGTTAATAGTCTCCTCATGATAAGATCTATAGTTGGCGTAGGACTCTAGCATGCAATGTTTCATTGTTTAGATATTCTCATGTTTTATTTCACTATATCAGAACCATTTAAGGCCTAGGAGTACATGATTTGGGCGGGATGGTGGCGCAGTGATAAGCGTGGCCGCCTCACAGCAAGAAGCCATCGGGTTTGAATCCCAGCTCGGGTGCCTTTCTGTGTCGCGTTTGCATGTTCTCCTCGTATCCGCGTGGGCTTTCGCCAGGCACTCCGGTTTCTTCCCACATTCCAACAAATACATGCTGCTGCATAGGTTAATTGGCCTGCTGACTAAATTGCCCCCGGTGCCTTGTGATTGACTGGCGTCCTATCATGGGTATAGCCCATCCTTCTACCCTGTGTCTGCCGGGATAGGCTCCGGTTCACCCCAACCCTGTACAGGATTAAGCGGTTTCTGACGATGATGAGTACATGATTTAAAATAAAGCAGCATGTTCTGATGCAAAAGTATTGCATCCATAGGAATACAAGGCTCCGCATGAATAATTTGAGTGCTTCGCAATATTAGCCATGATGTAAGCAGATCATTTGATTGTGTTTTTTATGGACAGTTATATCATCTTTGAATTGCTGATGAATAGTATCAGCTCCACTGTGGTTTAACTCAAAGTTATAACCGTGAAATCCCTCCTTGTTTTATATTTGTTAATCTGACCTCAGTACTCAACTATCTACATACTTTGTACAAACGTATTGTCCGTGCTGTTGTATATATATAACGAGTCAATGAGCAATTCATGTTTGGTGCAAATTGCACCTAGGACTTCAGGGTTCAGTATGGTGTCATTACGTTGTATGACGACATCTTTTGATGTGACTGATGATGATAACAGTAACAATAATGATAGGTAAAAGGAGTGAAGTCGAAATTCAGCCTATTTGTGCTTTCGTGCTCATAGAATGTATCACCCAGAAGTGGTTTAGGTGTGCGCAAAATCCATATTATTTCAATTGAAGTGGAGATAAGAGACCTTGCAATGACAACACAAGAATGCCCCATAGTGCTGCACCAAATTAGTGTGGCTAAGAGTAGTTTTGCTTTCAAAGTAAAGTCGTTTTTGTCGAGCGATATATAAATTATTAAGCTGTGTTGTGTTTTTGTGACTGAAGTCAAGCTGAAGAAGCTGTCAGCATGCGGAGCTAAACGTCAAACAACACGCAGTATTATGCAATACAAGCTGAAAACATCGGATAGCTATCTATACAGCACAACTGAAAAAAACTTATGCAGCAATATAAATGGTCTATTTTTACAATTAGATTACCAGCGCATATTGCTTATTCATACCCCTGAAGGTTGGCAATATAATGTGTGTGCACAAAAGCCAGTCCTGCATAAGGCATTATGTGAATTTGTTAATGGTGTCATGGGAATTTTAAGACTTTGAGTGGAAATAATGGTGGGGTCAACTTTGTTTTATATGTCCACAGTGTGAGATGTCTAAGACGGTGAAAAAACAACCACTGCCAAACCATCTTCTGATGTTTATATAATTTGTGGAGACCCAATATGTTTTTAAATATATTTCAGGCTCTGACTCTTGATTCAAAAGGATTATTTATAAACCGATTAATTACTCATGGTTTCTTAAACAGACTCCTAATTTAAATATATCAATTTAACATCATAAAAATAACAGAACAGCTTAACTTAACTGTATTCATTATTAATATGTGAGCATGCTCAAAAGTGGAAATGATAGGAGTATAATTCTAATTCAGTGTAATAAAAAATTCCCATGGTAGTTTAACCTAGTTTTTTTTTTTCATTTGTTCAAGGGTAAGGAGGGAAACCTGCTGCTAAAATGAATACTTATTTTGTGCGCTTATTGTATCAGACTGTGGACATTATGGATAATTCAAATGTATGCATGTGCAATATAAGAACATGGTCTGTTGCCCAAGTGATAGATATTGAGCAATAGGTAATATGGAACAAACGATTTCTTTATGCCAGGTTTATGTAGAAATCTACCCATATAGCTTCTTCTTCTTCTTTGCGATTCTTCGAAGCACGATGGTCAGCCTCTGGACATCGTTGTCTGTCAGCTCCTCGGCTTCGAAGTGTTTGGTAGAATTCGCAGGCAACACGAAGTACTTACCTGACAGGGATCGCGACGTGAACGCTTCTACCTTGACCCCCCCCATATTGCTAATTTGTTGCAGACCTAATATATTCTTTTCAAAGGAATGTCTTAAAATCATTGCACCTTAGAGGATTTCAGTTAATGTTATCTGTGATTATAAAACGTTACGGTAGTCATTGGACATGCACAATGTCAGTGTCATGTGTCATTGATGAATCAGAGAGGGTGTCGACTTGCAGACTCACTCAGATGTGTGGTATGATTCCTAGCAGTGAAAATATGGTTTATTGTACGAGCTATTGTTTATGTTTGTCGAACAGACATTGTTACGTTCTAAAGTGGGAATTTTTGTAGTTATGTGAAAAATAGTGCTATTATTAGTTCAGGTAATACGTGTGGTTTGGTAGTGTCGAAAGATGTTTGTTTAAAAACTGCTTGTAAATGGTGTATTAGTACTGTATTTCAAATGTTAATATAACTAGATACAATCTCGATTTTTTTTTTGACATGGGCAATCGCTTGCAAGCATTTCTCTTTGTATTGACATGTGGGTATAATGGTGTGTGCTTTTGTGTACCCGCATGCCCATCTGTGCTATACGATGCCAGTAAATAGGTAGGCATTTTCTTTGCATGTTGTAGAGACGGCATTCCTGAAAATCAATAGTGTGTAGAGGCTTGAGCTGCTTCATTTTGGCCTCTTTATAGACTGTTTATTCCTGTTTATAACCAGAAATGCAATGTTATGCCTTTTACAAATACATTTTTACTTCTTGTTATAACTGGGAATACCAAATTATGATTTTTTAAAACATTAACTGTTTAGAATGCTAAACAAGGTTCTCTAGTATTAATCTTAAAAAGTCTACCAAATGTCAATCACCATGGAGACAAGTTTGTTAACCATACCGTAATATTTGTTAAGTAATGACCTTCAGTGAGACATAATCAGTCCTGTGTGTTATTGTCTTGGGCTTAAAAGATTCCTAACTGACTTTATAATGAAGTTATCACTACTGCTGTAGGTTTTCACGGCTCAATGTATTAGAATTGCTCTCCATAGCTGTTCTTTCTGGATATCTGTGTCGAATGTTCCTTCTCTCTCCTTTGTGACGTTTTGCCTCCCACCTTGGAGGCATCATCAGGAGAATGCCAGTTGATGCTTGCAACGTCGGAGGAAAAACGTCGTAAAGGAGGGAGAGGAAACATTCGGCTTGGCTATCGCGAAAGAACCGCTATGGAGAGACGTTATCATTGTTTTTATGTAAAAGGTCATAACGCTTTTTGTTATTGTAGCATTTTGATTGAGTTATATTACTGATTAATGTACATACCTCGGCTGCTATTCTGTTCATATTATATAAAATGTCACGTAATATGAAAATGTTGGAATAGAAAGACATCCAAAATGACCCAATGACAGAAATGTGATTGAAAATATAGTTAATTTGCTGAAAAATGTTATCTTGCACCTGAAGGAAAATTCTGTTCAAATGTCATCTGTACAGTAGTCAACTTGCAATTATCTAAGATAGTAATGGGGTGGAGGAGCAGCCAAGAAAGAAACGTATAATACAAAGCGTTTAAATTAGCCTATAAAAACGTATGTATTTTTTACCTGCGTAAAAACAGGTGAAGACGTAGAAAGTATCATCTGATTTTATTTTCTCTTAATAGTTAACTTGCAGACTCATTTGCGGTCATGTGGACACTGAGCCACTGGCCCTTGAGTTAGGAGTAGCAAACAAGCCATCACTCTTGTAAAGATATGTTATACATTGTTGTTCAAACATGTTTAAGCCAGAACTTGATTAATCTGCCCATGACTAATCGAGATTTTATTGTCATAAGTGTTTTTCATTAAATGCGTGAAAATTGGCTTTTATTCTCACAAGAAAGTGCATCTTGCATATGCTATAAAATGATGCACTAAAAAGTGCATCTTGCATATGCTTGATTACGTGTATGTGCCTTAATTCGCATGAAACATTGTTGTAAGTTGATGTTTTTCCCAAATATTTCTTCTAAAATTCCACATAAAAATCTCAGCAATATTTGTTATCTTTCTTTCAACACTGTGACCTATAAGTATGAGTAATTAAGGTGCTGTGGGTTAAGGAAAATGTCTGTGGAAGTGCCGGACACAAATGACAAGTTTATCCCACAAATTACATGGCAGTTTTTGTGGATGACCTGCGTGAATTACTGCTTACAATATTCCGCGCAGGATGGCGCGGTGAGTAGAGCTGCCGCCTCACAGCAATATGGCCCGGGTTCGATTCCCAGCTTAGGTGCCTTTCTGTGTGGAGTTTGCATGTTCTCCCCATGTCCACGTGGGTTTTCTCAGGGCACTCCGGTTTCCTCCCACAGTTCAAAGACATGCTGCTGCATAGATTTATTGGCCTGCGGATTAAATTGCCTGCAGTGCCCTGTGATGGACTGGCGTCCCATATTGGGTATAGCCCTGCCCTATACCCTGTGTCTGCCGGGATAGGTTCCGGATCACCACAACCCTGTATAGGATTAAGCGGTTATGATAATGGATGGCTGGATGGACTATTCTGTGCAGAGGATCAGCACTTAAATTTGCTAGGCCGCAATATGATTAAGTCTTACAATGGTGATTTTTTAGAATGTGATATTTTGTAAATGGAATCAAAAGCAACTGTTTTTTAGCATAGGGAAAATCTTGTTATTGCCAAGATTAAACTTTTTTCTTTCTGTCATTTCAGAATGGAGGCTTTTTGGACAGTGGTTGAAGCAGGATGGAAACATTCGACTTTAGTTACATTTGTGGGGTGTTTTGTGTTTCACAAGTACTTTAGAGCCCCAGCACCTCCTAGAAATTCCAGCTTGCTCCATTACAATGGAGCTGCTAAAGAGATGCTGCTAATTCACACAAACACTGGAGGCTTGCTGAGGGATGGCTCATGCTACACTGTTGATGTGTGAGAAGGAGGTAGAAGAAATAAAATGACACTTCAGTTAAGTTGGCAAACTGAAAAGTATCATCCAGTTGGAAGCATCCAATGACAAAACATCCAAATAATTTTTATTGCATCAGTCCATAATGCTTTAAGTGTACATTTCTTTGTTCGGTTGTCTGTTAACGCAACTCAAATAAGAAAGACAAAGCAATGTTATTATAGCATATTATCATAAGTGGCATTTTATGTTGCACAGCAATTCCCATGGTGTGCTTTTTCATTAGGGTGGAAGAAGAACTGAACATTTTCTCACTTTTTTACAATCATGTACAGATACGGATATTGCAGAATGTATGTTTAAAGTGGTGGTCTTTTCGGCATTTAAACTGAAACATTATAGTTTTCTTGTATGTACCAACAATGCGAATTCAGATGTCACGTAATAAACTGATGTGATATTTTATTGGCATGTTTTGATATTTAAATGCTGTGTTATAAAAAGGGACAGCCATTTAATATTCCATTAGATTTTCATTATTTACGGACACAAAATAACTTCTTCATCTGAGACTTTTTGTATTACACAGTATTGCTGGGCTGTGCTTTGCAAATAAATTATAATTCAAATTTTTACATTTCATTCCAAAAGTGAATAAACATCCATATATGTTTTTGAGTTAGGTCATGTAGAAATCGTATGTAAATCCTATGCTGTTAACCCCCCACCACCCAACAAACATATAGTTTGTATAGATTATTTATATAAATACGTTCTCACATATAGTTAAGGTTCTTTATTTAAATGCAATGATCACATCTAAAATAAATCGAATAAAATATAAAAATCTATAACGAACGACAAAAGTGAGAATATTGTTGAGTGGTGGAGGGTTAATGACAAAAACGTTATATAAAGCTAATGTGGCCTAACTCAACCCAAAACATATGTATCATTCATTTGGTTACGAAAACTTATATTACTAAGCTATAACTTGATCTGGAAGGCACTCTCTTGGGGTATAATATTCATCAGGAGAAAGCAGTACATTTGTGAAGACTGCATATGCCATCTCTTTTAAGTGAGAAACTTCTTAGGCAATTGGTCATTTCTTGTCTGGACCGCTCTCGTTGAATGGATATTGCTGTTGTTACAGAAGATTAAACATATGCCAATAGGATTGCTGGTGAATCGTTATGCGACTGTGAAGCAGTGGCCTGGATTGCTTCCCACTGCTATTTTGTAAAGTATGCAGTTGTGAACGCATGAACTCCATTGAGCTAAATACAAATTGAAAACAAAAAAAATATTTGGGGATTTTTGTTGTTGAGCTCTGTTAATGATTATTATTTCAGTCTGGACTTTTACATACAGTAGAGGACCACAGTGGCATTTTGTGTTCGTTTTACACTTGTTTCACACGATTTCTTCACAGTGTGATGTACTGTAATGGTAAAACCTCTCACAATGTATGCTCTTTCCAACAACGTATACATTTATTTTGAGCTGTTTGTAATAAGGAAGTATCTTACACTTTTGTTGGTTTTAGTTGAATACTTTGTTTACGTGCATAATTATTTCGTTAACGACTGCTTTGTAATCTTCCAGTTAATGTAAGAGCTGACACTTTCATTGTACTTTTGAGTAACTTTTTGCAGCATATTTTTTGAAGTCTTTTGACAGTGTTCCTTTTAAGGTATGTTAATCTGACATACTGTATCTCCACTTAACATCATTTTGAGGACATTTAAATTAATATATGTCACAGTGTTAATTGGAAATGTATGGCTGGCTATACAATGTATCGGGGGAACCTGGTAAGGTTATTTTATGTTCATTTTAATTATTTGTTTCAAATTCATGTTAAAGTGTTTATAATGTAAAGATTAGCGATCGCTATGTTAATGTATTGACTATTAAAGTACTGCCAGGGTACAAGTCCAATGTGATTTATATGCCATCGTATGGCAGATTTTAATATTGTTTGTTGCAACCACTGATTGTGGACTCTTATATACTCTGCAACCAAAGCATTGCTTTATTTTGTGGGGTTTTTTTCACGATTATATAACCTCCCCTTGACATTGCTGTACGTATTGATGCAAGTGTTGTATTTTTTATTTAGTCTTTCTCAATGTGAGAATCGACTGCATCAGTGTGACGTCAGGCTGAATGCGGTACGTGCTGATGGATGCTGACAAGACAAGCACCTTTGTTACCATGGCGACAAAGCTCATCAATTATCTAAAGATAGGTGTAGGCATTCGAAGCTGAGGGCTATCGCAGACGACATGCTGTGTGGAGGAGGCAGTTTAACGCGGAGCTGAAAATACAAAACAATGCACAAGTTAATTGATGGCTTTGTGTGATATTTTTCTAGTTTATATTTAAAAGAGAGCCTTGACAGTACTAAAGCATTGTAAAATTTGCTCGGTAATATGCAACATGCCAACGTTTGGTAAGTCAGATAGGGCCATAGGAGGATCACTGTCTGTAGCATTATGTTATCTGTAAATGGTTACAAGTATTTTAAGTTATACAACTGTATATCGATTAAAAAGGCAGAATTACTGGTGTTTGCATACCACTATCAAGCCTCAGTTTTGCTTTTAATATACACTACTGCAGTACACATTACATGCACTAAAGGCAAAAAATGGTAATATCTGTATTTCTTTTGTTAGAAGGTTTTCATTAAAGACACTGGTTTAAAATGTGTTGTTTTTTTCCTGTACCAATCAATCTTGTTTCGGTTGAACTGTACATATAATGGATGCTTCATTTGCAAGTACTGGGAACCAAGAATAAACACTTCCACCTTCTGGCTAATTGGGGTTTCCCTTTGGTCTCTCTTCTTACATGTCTTATTATTGTTTAGTTTTGTGATGATTGTGATGCTCTGATAAAAAATAAGGTTTATTTTTTTGGCAGGTAATACCCTGCTTGTGAGTGAACTACACGAATAGAATTGCCTATCCATCGGTATTACACGTCTAAAATATAACTTGTGTACATGTTTCTTGTACAGAACTAAATCCATTCATATTCACATTGAGGATAGATATTCAAAGGGGTGGCGGACTATAATTTGTTGTAGGTTTGGTCAAGATTCGGGTGAAAATGTTACTGATTTACTTATGATTTGATGTCTTGGTAGTTTGCTGTTGCTCGAGAAAGGACGATATCATTTAAAGTATAGAAATAAACGACCTATAACAAATACTGTGGTATTAATTCGAAGAGAACGGTTCACAGGCGTTGTTGACATGCCGTCCTCTTCGCAGCCCTTGTGCAGCGCTTTGAGACCCTCGGGTGAAAGGTGCTATATAAATTGAAATTATTATTATTATTATTATCCGCCAATTAATTAATGAGAGTTTTTTCAGTTGTGGGAGGAAACCGGAGAGCACGGAGAAAACGCACACAGAACACGGACAGAACAAACTGCATAGAAAGGCAATAATTGTGTATATATTCTTGTTTAACCAAATTATTAAACAATGTATAGTAGTGTCAACATGGTTTCAAAGTTAAACCAAAATAGTATATGCCAAGCAGTGTAATATATCTGAGAGGATGTCCACCAAAGAGATATCAGAGGCGTGATATTAGTTATGTGCAGGTGCTGGGTGGATTATCCCATCGCAGGATTGTCAGAGGTGGTTGTGGCTTTAGGGAGACCTTCATCCAGCAGTGCATTGACCATAGTTAAAGATAAACCTCTGTTACTCCGTACGATAAACATGCAATAACTTTTAACTGACATGAGAAGTCTGGTATTTTATTTACACACCATTAACACATTTTGCATATGAATTACTGTAGCTGTGCTTCCATGATTTGGCTTCTCTAACATGGTGACTGGTGGCCAGAACTAACCTGGGCTTAAAAAGCCAAGGTTTTATGGGATTAAAAGCAAAAAAAAATCCCTGGGCAGTGCAGCTGGCAGCTCAGTTTGGGATTATGGTCTTTTGTGAGGTTTTGGTTGCCAAGTTTGGGGATGGGGCTTTGCATAGTTTATGTAGCTTCCACCATTTTTCGTGATATCTGAATGGTTTACTTTTGTGCATACAATATTATTGTCATGCTTAATGATTGCTCATGTCAAATATGTTTGGATTTCTGTCGTTTGTTTATATGCTGTGGCGTTTAACGGTGTCTGAACGTTGTGTTGTTTTTAATTATTCAGCTGAAAGACAACGATGTCCAGAAGCTGACCATCGTGCTTCAAAGAATCGCAAAGAAGAATTATTCAGTATGTAAAACATTTTAAAGAGTGTTTAAACATTCACAGTAACATACCAGATAATGTTAATAGATTTACTGACAACGTAAAGAGTATTAGTATGACTCGTTTTTTGTGTAGGTGAGTTTAGGTTATTTAACTAGGAAGCCTTATTTTCAAATTGCTGGGTACAGTGTGTATCCAGGATAGGTACGTTTACTCAAGATTTTTATAATGGAACTTTATAATAATCATGTGTAGTAGTTTGTTCACTTCACTACTGTCACCCCTGATATCACTGGATGGAAAGAGAGGGCCAGGACGAATTTATGTATTTTCCACGGGCATTATTTGTGGTGGGATATCTTACAATATTTTTTACTGCAGAACAATTATCCACACATGAATTAGCTACAATAGTGTTGCATCCTGAAACAAGGTAGAGTACCCTATACTACTGTAGAGTATTTGTAACTATGTCATAATGCAGATTTTGCTTAAATATTTAAGAAAAAAAACTATGAGCAAAGACTTGAATTTGAATGTGCATCTGAGTCTCACAGAAACATCTGTTCCTCCCAGAAAGAGAGTCCTGCCCGA
>JAZEWU010000007.1:1852384-1863946 GCA_036362915.1 Geotria australis | reverse complement strand
GCCAATTCAAGGCAGGTCCAAAAATCCCCATACTCTCAAGACGTTCAAGTAGGATCTGATGATCGACGGTATCAAAGGCAGCACTCAGGTCCAGGAGGGCTTAAGGAGAGCGTTTGTCTAGTTTCTCTGTCGTTGTTGACATGTCGATCTCTCCGCAGCCCTGTGCAGCGCTTTGTGACCCACCGGTGAAAAGCGCCCTATAAATGCTATTATTATTATTAAAGGAGCACAGACTACAGTGGTTCACGAAATGTTCCATAGTTTGAGTTGCATGGCCACAATCGCACTGAAGCTTGCCTTTAAATTTTCATTCATAAGATGAATTGTGCATAAGACTGTTGATGTTCTGATGTGGTTGATAGTACACGAGTGTCTGATAAATGTCAAAGCCAGAAGGTGCGATGTTTGGGTCTCGAATGAGGTGTTTATTCCACTCTGTTTGCCAGTGTTCTTCCGGACCTGGGCGAGTTTCTAGGATGGTGACAGCACGGTCCCATTAGGGGCGTCGGGACTTGAGTCAGTGGGGAGGTACATTGGTGAGGTATTCATTGATGGGTAGGTGCCAATTTTCTGTGGACACTGGAAATCAGCTTCTATGAGGGGGATGAATACAACGATCTATTCGCAGCAGCTCCCGCCAGTTTGAAAAATGCCTTGTTCAGGAGGCAGTTGGGGTTTGATAAAGGGAGAAAGTCTGAAAGAATTGCAAGTCCCTTTAGCATAGAGGTGGAGTACAAGAGGTATGTTGGTCTGTAGATGGAAGTGGAGTCGTGTGGCTTTCTGGATTTCAGAATGGCGATGACTGAGTCCCTGATGATGCTGACTGGAAGGTCAGCGAAACGTCGGTGCCATCTTTTGAGGTAAGTGATGCATGTGCTCGCTCGTTTGCTCCAGCATATCTACGGGTGCACTTCACTTACACACCTTTTCACATGACCTAAACTCATAAACAGAGCCTCACTATGAATAACATTGGTCATGAAAGCCTACGAGTTAATTTTGGTGATGACTGATTTACTTCCATTCTTTCAGGATTTTGCTAGCCCTGTTTTTGACGGTGTAGAGGGATAAAAGCCAATGCTGTCCATAAATGACCGTCATATAACAAACTTTCGATTCGATTCTTCGAAGCGTGATGGTTATATGACATTTTCCCATTGCAACAGTTCTTCGTTAGTTGCAGGCAGCCCTTCAACATTTAGAGATACAACAGTCAGTGCCGGCCTTAAAGGCGGCGGGCATTGGCCTCTCTTGCTCCAGAATGAGGGGCTTCTGGCATCCGTTGAGCTTCTGGACATCGTTGTCGTTCAGCTTGGCTTCGAAGTGTTTGGTAGAGTTTGCAGGTAATACCAAGTATTACTTGACAGGGATCGCGACGTGAACGCTTATCGTCGATGTGTCGTCAGTTGTGATGATGGGTCAGTTTCTGGCTCTAAAAAGGGCCTTTTTTTGGAATGTATGATGTCTCTATCACATAGGTGACGGTATTAGTTGTGGTATTATGTATAGCGTATTATGTATAGAGTATTACAGTATATTATCTAAACGCTTTGACACGGGTAAACACTTTATAGAAGTGGATTTGATGAGCCAGTTAAAGCCCATTAATGTAAGGCTGCCACTGTGGGAAAGTGAGGATTTGTGTTGTTATTAAGGGAGTTTAGTTGGCTGTAGTGGGAGTACATTTCGAACTGCTGGGATTTAAGCATACATCAGATGGCTTTATGATTAAAAACTTGATTTTTTTAAAGTGACAAATTAAATCCATGGTTAAACGTACCAAAAAGCCAACACCAACGTTTAGTACATCCATCTAATTAACTGTGTAGCAAGCAGATTGAGGTTTTTTTTATGTTCCTATTAGTGTTATTGGAGGTGATTCTATTTCTAAGATTTACTTTTGATGTTGTACATGGCTTACTGCTTTTCAAAGTTTTTTAAAGTTCAGTCTTTTTTCTTAACAACTACTAAAGTCAAATGCTAATTATATTTTCATGCTCACAGCCTGGGTTGAAAGAGATGGCAAGCAGAGTACATGAACATGGTTTATTGTAAAATAAACTATTGCAAAATAATCTGGCTCTGTTGTAAAGCGAGTGGTGCGTAATCGGAAGGTTGAAAGTTTAAATCCTGTTTGGGAGTTGACTCATCTCATAATATTCAATGGGGTCGATAAAATAGAAACCACTTTGTGAGGAGGTCAACAGTGCTTACACTGCTGAGAAACTCACCATCACCATAGGCATGTGAGATTTCTACCGCTGGCTCAGGGCTGTATACAGGAGATGGGCACCACTTCACTGATCGTTTGAGCAGGAAATCACATTGTTATCTTATTGCAAAATTATATTCACAGTCTCAACAGATGCTGTTGGGTAATTCAAAAGGGAAAACGTTCCAGTGCAGGACGACTGTGTTTAAGAATCTCGCCTGCAATGGCAAAAACACCCACACACACACGAAGGACAGGCTTGGACCCTAATGCTTTGAAGCAACGCGTCGAGGGGGAAAACATCGTCTGTCAGCATTCCGTGTCGTCAGCAGCACAACTCTTGCCCAACCCCTGCACTGTGCATTGCTGATCCTGGCTTACGTTACAGTCTCCATGACAGCTGTTACGTGTTTCATATGGAAATGAGCTCTGCGTCACTCAAGTCTTGGCCCACCTCACCAAACCTGATGGAAATATCGGATAATAGTAATAAATGCAACCCCCTGTACCCTTTGTATCCACAACTCTACCATACACCACCACCCCTGCCCGGGCAGGGAGCCTCTGCAATCCGTGCTTACTATAGAATCTTTAACGTGCATACATGAGAGGCCAATGGGTGGCGGTGATGACAGAGTGGTTATTGCGTTGTTCTATGAACCAGGAGAAAAGTTCGATATTCCCCCCGACTGATATCTGAACCATTTGCTGTTCTGCTACCACTCCTTCACTAACTTGTACTGTGAAGGATGGTGAAAAAAAACCCATGATCAATATGGCATGGGACATTATCCAGCAAGTAGATTGACACAGGGCTGTGAATTATTATGAAAGGCTATACACAAAACAGCGTAATGCTCTTTGTTGTATATTGTGTCTAAAGTCATGATGTTACTGTTGATCAAATAGGCATGGGTGACGTTAGTGAGCATTTGTGATGGAGTGGACCCATATATTTATTTAGTACAGTACTATGCAATACTTCCTGCTGACGATAACAACTAGTGTTTGATAAACGCACATTAGGTACTTTAGTAACCTACGTTGTTATTGCTCGCATGCCAAGATTCACGAAGTAATTCAATTGTAAGAGAATTGTCACCCATCGCTTCATGAATGCAATGGAAAAAAACAGGACTTAACTGGCCACAGATGGCATGTACATCCATCCATTGTCAAAAACCTCTTATTCTTGTGCAGGGTCGCAGTGATCCGGAGCCTATCCCGGCAGACACAGGGTGCAAGGCAGAGCTGTGTCTAGGATGGGACTCCAGTCCATTACAGGGCACTGGGGGCAATTTAGTCCGCAGGCCAATTAACCTATGGGAGGAAACCGGAGTGCCCGGCGAAAACCCCGCGGGCATAGACAGCCATTTGTCAATCCGCTGCTGGATGAGGGGTCAATCCATACCGAGCGAGTTGTGCAAGGTTATTTGACCATACTTCACCACGCTGGTCACTGTACGTTGGTGAAGGTGAGAGAACATAGACGTGGGAGCACAGAAGTATAGTACAACACATGTATTTTCTGCACTGCCCGTCATCTACATATCACCCTAGGCTGTAACAGTAATCTTTCATCATGCATGGTGGGCTTCATAGCCACGCAGCATGCAGACTCAATTCGACTCATAGTTTCCAAGATATGACGAGATGGGGCACATTCCGTGTGATTTGGTCATCGGCTTCAATTGCGCAGCAGCGTGAAAATACATTAGTGCAACTGCTGGTTACAACATCATCGTGACACAGAGCTATACTTGAAATTGAGTGCTCTTTATTTGAACAGATGAGCTATGTTGTACAGTGTATTGCAGAATAATTGAGACCATTAAAAGAGGCTTTGAAGTTCATAGGACATTCGATTTAGTACAACGGTTATAGTCGGTAGTAAACTATGGGACCTGTATAAGCAGATTACTCCATCAATCTGTAGCTAAGCCATAACGAGCTGATACTTTTCCATTAGCCTGTAGAATTGATTTTTTCCCCCCTGTAATGTTAATGAATTATTGTTGTGTGCAACATATTTCTCGGCACTTTAACCCGTCTTGCGGTCTGTAAAGCACACAGGGGTTTAACAATAGTCAGTCAGGGAGTCTATTCTACCAGGTAGAGGAACTTTAGCCTAAATGGGCTCTTTTACAAGGTCGACCTGGTTGGTCAACATGGCCATCAAAGTAAAATGGAGAGAGAGATTGCAAAGGACAGCAAGGGTATTTAAAGTTATAGACATACAGTATATTTAAGGCACAGTAGGGTAATTAAAGACATACAAAACAGAATCACTATAGCTTAACAGATGGAAAAGCATGAAAATATGACGAACGGGTTGGTGATATATCACTGATGTAAGCTGCGGCTAAGAATACAATTATAATAGCTGTGTTCATCGCCCACACAATAACACGACCACCTCTCCATGTAGTATTGCACACTGTACAGTAATTCTTTATATAAACAATACATTATTAGCCTCATTAAATGCCAAAGTACTCGTGTTATTCTTGGGTGACTTTTAAAACAAACATTTATAATATTTGCTTTGCTACTTCCTTAAAATAGCTGAACAAATGACTCGCATTGCCATAATGTTACATCCTGTACCCAGGTTATGTTAAGGCAGGAAACCTGACTACAATAAGCAGGATTAAGAGTCATTGTCTCATGTGATCACATGTGAAGCTGTCAATTACTTTTACCCTGCTGGTAGATTGTGGATTAGGTCAGGGGCGGATGTCTGTATGTGACACCAAGCTGCAAAGATTATTTTGATGTTTGTAATCCTTTGGGCAGTAGAACAGTCATGGCAAGTGTACAGATGGAAAGTTCACGCTTCACCGGACACACTGATTCATACCCAAAAGCCATTGAGTGTTCTTGGCGGCCCATGCGGTGCACCGAACATTTCCTTTCCAGTTCGGTATGTTTTACATTGATGATGTTTATTACGTACCAATAACAGTCGTTGTGCAATGTAGAAAAAATGCTTTTCCTCTGTTAGATGACGGCTGTGTTTGCGATCACTTAATCAGCCACTTCCCACTGGCAAAATGCCCTTTTACGTCAGCAACATCTATCAGAAGATTGTTTCCATTGTGTCCCCCAGTTCACCCAGGGTCTAGCTCTGAGTTTACCCAGGGTTATCCCTTGCGTCTCTGGGTGCTTGATCATGACAATTGTAATCTCATACGAGGCCAGCATGGCAGTGAGGGTGGCTACGGCACATCTATTTTCTGGGCCATACTCACAAGTACAGTATAAATAATACTATTTGGGATTGAAAGGCCGAGCAATGGTTGGGCACCCTACTCAATGAACCCAGTTCGATTCCAGGCCGTGCTTACCGATAAGTTCAGTAGACTTGGCGCGTGGGCTGCCGCTCCCTGTGTTTTACGTATTGATTTAGCTTTAATTTGTTGTACATTTGTCACTTTTCATCTGTTCCTTTTCTCTTAGGTTGGTGGTTTGTTTCTGTGAAACTTTGGTGTTTGTTTTGTTGTCTGCCATGCTCTTATTGCTTGGTTTTTGTTGTCTATTTTGCGCGGCCTACTCCTGGCCCAGTCCTGCCTTGCCTAAACTCGCCTCGTGGTGTCGCGTATGGAAGTTTTGTTTTGTTGTTGTGGGTGCCTGCGTTTTTTTGCTGTTGCGTGTTCTTGTGCTTCAATGTTGTTTATTTAATTTGGATTGGCGTTGTTTCCCCCTCGTGTCTGTCTCTCTGTCTTCCTGTCTCTGTGTCCCTGTGTCTCTCCCTGTTGCTCACCCTTCTTCCCTGTCTCCCTCCGTGTTTGTTTTCAAGGAAGTGACGGCCATCTTAGGGGACGCTGGCAGAATGTTGCCGCTCTTAAGATTGCCAGTTTCACGACCTTTCAGTATATTCGAAGTAGCCTTAATCATTTATTTTCTGTTGTTTTGGTTTTTATTGCTTTTTCTTTCATTGTTGACATGCCGTCCTCTTTGCGGCCCTTGTGCAGCGCTTTGTGACCCTCGGGTGAAAGGCGCTATATAAATTGAAATTATTATTATACATATGAACCAGCCCTGGTCTCTTCACTTTTGCCAACCCACTGCTACCAATCAAGTATGGTCAGTCAATCCTTAGACAGTCGTGAAGCCTTTATCCAGCAGTGGCTTTAAAAATGCGCTACAAATCAAAACATCAAAAACACTATACAGTAGCCCAGATTAACTGGACCTCGTGGCTGTGGCAGTGCTGGGATGTGTCCAGTTGCTCTTCCATTTGCAGTGTCCCTGCCTCTGGGCGTATGACTGGCTTATTCCATGAATCGTGAGTCAGTGGTATTTTGTTGTGTACTGCGTGAGCAGCAAGCTGTTCCTTTTCAAGAGCCTTCTAAATCGATTCCTTTCACTGTAATCGACGCAGATCTACTCTGTTTATACAATATTGGTAGACTACAACCTATAGTATAGTAAATATTGTACTGTAGAGGACTGCATTTAGGCTGTCATACCAGTTTTTTTGCAAATGCCAGTGCCAAACGTTTACTGAACTAGGATACTTCAATTCAGAATACGCTTCGTCTCAGTTAATTCTAATCCTGATGAGGAAGGATGTGTCCATAAAATGTTTACCAAAATTTACAACTTCTTAGCGCATTGCACTATGAACCCAAGTTCACTATGACCTGAGTTCTATTCCTGGCCACAGCTAACATCAGTGGTGAGTGATATCTAAAATGTTCTTGTGTCCCGCGCCCCCACATCCCCCCCCTCTACACCATGGGGGATTCTTCATCCAGCAGTTGATTTACAAAGTGCTGTGAATTAAATTCTTTAAGTACGGTACTGAATTGTTTTTCTTATTTTATAAACGTGGATCAGAACGTAAACGTAAGTTAGAGACATCATGACTCCTCATAGATGTCGGCGTTGACATGTTGGAATAAGTGATTATGGCTAATGGTTGATATACAATACTAGTGACAGAATAGCAGCCCAAATGAGACGAAGCTCCGCAGAGGATGACCGGCATGGATGCAGCAATACGATTAATTAATGTGCATGATTGAAATGTATATATCATCGTAGAGCCCTGATGCATAGCTGTGGCACGGGGAGACCTTTATACAACAGTGGGCAGATGATGGCTGATAATGATAAGTATTGTCGTAAGTGGCGCATTACTTAGTGTCATATATGGCATAATTCTTTAAAAAAATGCTTTTTCTCTGGATTAAATGTGATTTGAAATTGCATCAAGGAATTTAGCTTGGTATACTTTAGGTGTATATGAACACTATAGAACATTGGATATTGGATAATAAACACTGCACTCACAAGCGTGCGTTACAGTGTACCACACAATCAGATCAAAATACAGGCCGTGGCCATTCCATCACTGCATGAAGGCTCTTCTATGCCGCGTCAAGTCAGGATGGTTGTTTTGACCTTACGTCATCATGCTGGTCAGTGATGACTGGCAAAGAAGTGGCCTAGGACTGGGTCAGATATCTATTGCAACTGATATTAGCCTTGGCCAGGGATTAAACTAAGGTGTCAGCTTCAAAGTGCAGTGTGCGAACCATTGTGCCACCACATCCCCACACCTTATACGGTCCATTATTATAATTCAACTGATGCTTACAGCAGCTGTAAACTAAAATCATCATTATTATCTCAACATCATTAGCAAAGATCTATCCACTGCAGGATTAAGGCCTCCCCCAGCTATGTTTATTGGTCCTGCCATGTAAATATCCATCGAGCACTTACGCACAATGGTGAGGAAATCCAGAAAGTTAAATGTAATTGCCAAATTCTGATCCAGCCTTGTACCGTACGTGCTTGTTTTCCGATTGCTAGGGCCCTCATATGGAAAGGCAGATGAAGTCTAAGTGTCCATACAGGCAACAGTGCCCCCTGTTGGCTCGCTTCATGGTTTATGGAAATAAAGACACCAGTGCCGTAGTTCACAAATCGCATGGTTTAAATTTGTTAGAAACCGCTGACAGCCACATGGTGTAAGGTCATTGTGAAATGTCAAAACAGTAAATTGCTAGCAGGTGATTTCAGAGGGTTTTAAATGACCAGGTGTTTTTATTTGAACAAACAGAATTGTAGTTTATTCAAGACTACTGCACAAAAGTGTATTTCACGAAACAAGAACTCCTCGGCCCTATTCTATTATCTGCATCCCGATGATTTCCATTATCCTTTTTATCCACGGCTTTTTTTACGTGGATAAGTTGGAATAACGTTGCAGATATAATGCACAATGTTTATGCCCCACATCTATGAAGTTTTTTTTTTATCTCTTACAAAATACAAGCTTTCTATTGCAGTAAATGCATAACAGCTTTATGAGCTACAAAGATATTTAATGATGTATTAAAGTTAAAAGCAGCATATTTGGAAGGTAATTGTTCTTAATGGCGTCATTAATTCTATTGAAACTCCACTGACAGGAAGGCGTTGACAAGTGAAACAATTCCAAAGCAAGTTTGTGTAAATAATCAGAGGCTTATAGCACTACATATATTATTTTTCCATCAAGAGCATTAATGTTTCTTAGTTGTGTTGACGGAAAGTTATATTTCCTAATAATTATAACTTGTACAAGTCCTTTTTTTCCAAACCGCTGATGGTGTTTAATAATAATGTACTGCACATTGGTTAGTGCAGGTTGACAAAGTTGGTTAGTGCAGGTTGGTCAGGATCAGTTCAGGTTTGACTCTCCACTGATGTTTGCCGGTGGCCGGGAATCAAACTCAGGTTGTTAAGAGTCATAGCACACTGCACAATAACCACTACAACCATCATAGTTCCCCAACAAGTTAGTGAGCCATAAATCAATTGCAACACAGATTTATGCGCATTTGAAACATCTACGCCAGTGTTTTGCAGAGATATGAACTGTACTGATATAGGTTTTTCCGGTTAGATTCATTATGGTTGCTCTTCAGAGCTGTCCTTTCGGGATAGACGCGTCGAGCTATCACCATCTCTCCCTCGCGGCGTTTCGCCTCCCACGTTGGAAGCATCAAGCATCATGATGCTTCCAACGTGGGAGGCGTTGGAGATCAGAATGTATCACTATTGCTGTCGTGGTAGTGGTCTAACAGAATGAGTGCAGAATCAAGAGTGGTGATGTTAAAGAAAAATATTTTTTATTGATAAAAAAATATATCTTACAAAGCTTGTATTATGGTTTTGTTACAAGATTTATTTACCACTTAGCACACAGAGCCATACAAGCTGACCACAGTTCATCCATTCATCATCCAATCAACAAACGTGTGCAATGTTCATCATCTGATTTACAAATTACAAATACAGTACTGTAAATGAGGCATATTGATCCATTTGAATATAATTTGACACGAACAACCCATCCAGGGCCTGGAGCCAAATCCCATTATTATTTGGCAATAAGAATGGTCATGATGGAAGAATGTAGCCAGATTTCGAAATGCAGAAATGTATTACACTATGCAATGCTTTAACATACTCTCTATATTTAACATAGTGAATTACTTGGGGAATGTAAAATATTTCATCTGGTAGCTACAAATGGTATTTCAGTTTTTATTTTACTGTCAGTGTGCAGTTGCTTGTATTCATTTGTATATATCTTGTACAGATTTCCATCTCCTTGTATCACTGAAGCCTAAAATTGACCCCACTAAACACTTAAAAATGAAGAATAATGGTTCCAACATATTTCTCCCTGCTTTTTAACCGATTAAGACATTTTGTTACGGCTCAGAATCCTTCTAAATATACGTTGTCACACCAGTGTATGTCTATTCATCTTTAAACACAGAAACACTTCGTTTTCCCATGACGCAGTCGATTTACCCAAAAAGGCCTAATGAATCTCAACTCTCCTTATTCAGGAGTGGATTCGACCTGCCAAGATGTTTTCAGTAGGGGGCGATGATTGCTATGTTTAACCCCTATGCAGGTATGTACAGTACTGTCATGTTTCTGCATTGGGATGATTTTGGTTAATACCGGTTATATTTGTTTTGTTTTTTGTACCCTGGTACGAAACCTGCTAACCTGGTGAAAACCAGAACAGAGGGAAATATTCAAACTGCAGTCAGGAATCGAGTCCATGGCCCTCTTGCTGACGCCAAACTGGCGTCCTAAATGCATTCATGGCGAACCAACGTAATCCTGTTTGCAAGTAGGATACTTTTTTTTGGACACTTTCATATTTATTTAAACAATGTTATTGTCTAATCGACATTTAATGGGATCAAGGGCTATGTCGAAATATCTTGGAATGTTCCCCATGTGGTCATATGTCAGAAGCCAAGCACGAGACTGACCAGCATTGTGCTCTGGTGTGCTACCACCACGCACAAAGATGCTGTTCGGTAGCGTTACTATATATGGTGTAAAACAAAGGACAATAGATTTAACGTGTAGGCCTATCGTGACCACAACTTTTGTTCCTGATGAAGCTGATTGCAACTATCAGTGAAATGTCATATTCCATTGTAAATGTTGTGGGTTTGCTCTCCAACATATAGCGGTGTGCTGAAGTAGTGAAGAATTGGAGGCGGGTTTACGACAATATTTTTTTACGTGACCCAACCCATAACATATATATTATGTATAAAGGGCAATAGAGCTACATATATTGTTGGACTGTACTATTTCGTACACCACAGTCTATGTTCTTAGCCTCCTACAACCCCTGCTGATCATCATGGTGGAATATGGTCCAAAAAAACCACTATAACTCCCATTTCATGGAATGTCATCTAACAGTAGATTGTAAAAAGGGCAGTACATTTACAGTGGGTAGGTTATCTTAAGTAAAGCAGCGCCTTAGTGGTTAGCATCTTGCTGTTTGAACCCAGTTATCCGAATTTGATTCCCGACCGCGACTGACGTCCTTGGTGAGTGATATTTGAACTGGTTCTTGACCCCCTCTCCACCCAAGCCGCATTGACCTGAGATTCTTTATGATGTCTTTTTGGAAATATTGATGGCTCTCTGAGGTCTCAGAAAAGTAATAAATACGTGGGAAGGAAAGTTGGTTTTGTGCAGATAGAATTTGCACTTATGGAATAATTCGAGATCGGTACCCTCAGTGCCGACATACATACTTCCAGCTTAAATAAAAACTGACTTACTAACGCCCATCTCTAACACTGACTCCTATCTCTATCACTGTGACTCTCATCTGTAACACAATGCCTCCCATCTCTAACACCAGCTTCTATCTCTAACACTGCGAATCTCTAACACAGTGACTCCTATCTCTAACACTGGCTCTCATCTCTTACCCTGCCCGCTGAACAACTGTTAAAAAGAGCTACATAGCTCAACCATTCCTTTCAGCTTTAATAAAAACGCACTCCCTCTATTCCTCCTTA
>JAZEWU010000007.1:1803101-1816844 GCA_036362915.1 Geotria australis | reverse complement strand
AGCGCTTTGTGACCCTCGGGTGAAAGGCGCTATATACATTGAATTATTATTATTAACAACTCCCACTGAATGAGGCTTAATAATATGACACGTAAATTGTTAATGTAAATTGATAGAGCAAAGATACTTGAAAAACCCTATCCGTAACGATAAATATAAAACCTGTAATATGGACAGCATGTCACAGCAAAAGAACGACAATTTTTACAAAACATATTTGCGAAAGTAATTTGCATACTATATTATGACAAAGACTGGCTGAATTACTGCACTGCATATCTCATACCTTGATAGGACAGCTGAACCCCGCCAATCTTAGCAAGTAACTGACAAGCGTTGGAGGAGCCAAACAGCTGTTCGCACTCCTCAAGGCCAACATCATTGTCACAAGGAATAAATGTGGAAGTGATCGATGACCCAACAATCACAAGAGCATCAAAACCACGATGAATATTCAGTGAAGCCAGAGGCAGAACGACCACCTGCGTTCCCAGCTCAAATTTCGGAAAGAAAAATTACATTTATAATTCTGAACTGTCGCGATGTTAAATGTCACTGAAGGGGGCATTTTCAGTTAAAACATAGAGTCCATACATTTTACAGTTGTACAGCATCATAAGGTAAGAGCAGATAATGCATTTCTCTCTCAACCCGGTGATCTGATGTGGGCTAAACCATGGCTAACATTAGCGTGCAATGCACTGGCTGGTTAGTGCGCGTTGGCAAAAGGGGGTAGTCTCGTGACTGGTTCATTTATCATTCGTCACTAACGTTAGCCATGATCATGTTAGCCACAGCTAACATGAGTGACAAATGGTAACTGAACTGGCCCTGGGCTCACTCCCTGACCAATCCGTTCTGACCAGCATAGTGAATTACAGTCACTTACGGTCATACAAACCGCCATGACCGACGCAGTGTTGGGAGGTCCTCACCTAGCAGTGGAGGGATCATGGCTGATGATAATGGCAGTTGCTTGCGTTTTTTTTGTAATATACCAAAAAGCGCATTTGTAAATATATAAAGTGTACAGGTCGGGTGATTGAAAGTAGGTATGCTAGATATAAAGGAGAGCTCGTCTCGACTCGAGACGTTAAGAACAGCAGAGCTACGCATCTAACGGGACAGCCAGGGAATGAGATGTCAAAGCACTTCTCTAAATATCTCTTTCAATTGGTATTTTTTTTGCCATACACCAGATGGTACTCTATAATAGTGCAGATAACTGTATGTGTGTTTCGCTCTATTGAGCTGATACAGACAATATTACATTTGCTGAGCAAATGTTTTCAAGTGAGGTCAATGCCGTATTTTAGTTTTTTATATGAATTAAAAGCTATTATTCCTGCCCTGTGAATATTCAGATTTTTATTTATCTCCCCAATTATATGGTTTTTTTTAATATGTTAATGCATTATTGAATTATAGCTTTAATTTTGAACCATTTAACCTTTTTTGGTGTATGATTGAGTAACATATTAACAGTTATCACATACACCACATGTAATAATCCAAGACTTATGATATTAAGCTTTCCAGAATTAAAAGACCATAACGAGGCATGTAATGATGGGAGAGCCCATTCCTGCGTTATCGCTGCACATTCCACAAGTCATACATTATAGTTTTGTAGCCACACCAATCTTCATACAACTGCAGTTACACTCAGGGCATACCAGCTTTTCTTTCATGGTTGTATGGAGGACATGAGGAAGACAGCTTCCTCTTAGTCTGGCACATATTTTAGTTTGTTTATGAATTCTCTGTACTGGTGCAAATTTGTAATTTCAACGTCATTAAACCTGTTTTTGCAAACACAGTAACGCTTATTATCGTACACAGCAGTGGGATATTGAGTATTGCTACAGTAGAGAAAATGTTCAGGGACTGAAAAACTTTTGACTCAATTATGGAAATTCTTCTTTGCGATTCTTCGAAGCGCGATGGTTAAATTACAGTTTCCCATTTTCTTACACAGCCCCTTGCATTTTCATTGAACTCCGCAAGGTCTTTTGAGCTGCAGAGGTTGGGTAGTAGAGCACAGACAAGGCAGTGTTTCATAGTATGGTCTGCTTCTCCACATTCACAGGTGGTTGGGCCGGTCTGGTAGCCCCATCTGACCAAAGCATCTTTTGATCTTCCCGTTCTAGTTCTCAGGCAAATGTAATATAAGAAGACAGTGAATTGTGTGCCAAAATTTATTATGTTAAAAATGTTTTACATTTTGCACTAAATTCAAAACAGCTGACATTTTTGTAAATGTGGACATAATATGCTACAATGTTTTCACGAATAATTCTTGGTGCATAAATAATCTCAATTCCCATTATACCCTAAATTAGATTTTTATACCAGCTGCTCAAAATTTTTATTTTACAATTTTCTTAGCTCTTAGTTTTTTCATCTTACCAGAATTTTATAGCAATCTGTCCTATTCAAATCCATGACCAGATGTATATGTGTTCCTAGATCATTATGCATGGCGCTGTCATTCCTTTTAAGTAATATTATAACAGGCAATTTAATGGGTACCTCTTTTCTAACACAATTGAAAAATTAATGATTATGGTCCTCATGAATACCCACAGGGTAGCACGATGGTGCAGTGAGTAGCACTGCCGTCTCGCAGCAAGAAGTTTAGAGTTCAATTCCCAGATCGGCTCCCTCTCTGTGTGGAGTTTGCATGTTTTCCCGTATCCGCGTGGGTTTTTGCTGGGTATTCCAAAGACATTCTGTATAGGTTAATTGGCCTGATGAAATTGCCCCCTGGTGCCCTACGCTGGACTATGGGACCATCCTGGGCATATTCCTGCCCTGCGACCTGTGTCTGCTGGGACAGGCTCCAGCTCACCGCAAACCTCTACGGAATTAAGGAGGTATTGATAATGAATTAATGAATGCCCAGAGCAAAAGTAGCTCACGACACAACAGGCACTGTCGACAACACACACTCACTGATGCGGACCAATGTTGCTAGAACATAATTTGTTTTAAAAGGAATATTGGTAATGGTACAGGCAATTGTTACTATCATCATCAACTTTAGCAATCCACTGCTAGATGAAGGCCTCCCCAAGCCACCACCGTCTTATCCTGCAATGTAATAATTCAACTATCATCTGCACACACGCTGATTTAATCACTCCATCTCCACGGTTGACGTCTCCTCAAATACGTTTTGCTCCTTGGCTGCCACTCGACCATTATTATTGGCTATTGCCAATATTTCCTAATGTATTGAATTATACATTTCCTAATGTCTTGAATTATACATTTCAGTGGCATATTCTCTACTCCACGTGTTTATTTTAATGTAATTCCAAGCATGCATCTCCCCATGCTTCTTTGTGCACTTTTCAGTTTTTGTTCCAAGTTTATTTTGTTAATGTTTATGATCCGTGTGTTAATGTAGGTGGTACATGCTGATGATCTACTATGCACTTTAAAATGTTCTTACCTTTAATCCCAATTATGAAAAGTAAACAAAGTTGGCAATACGCGTGTTAAATATGGTAACTGTTTCACTGTGGCTGTCAATGATCTGGGAAAAACAGTTAAGCCATTGCTCATTAAAAACATAAACATGGCGTGCAACTGAGAAGTTAATGTTTTTGCAGCTACAGGGTCACCATGCAGTGAAATACAATTGCATAAAGAGCAGGCCTACAGTGGAAGAAGCAGCATTTATTTGAAGAGTACAAACTTCATGTCTTTATAATCTAAACAAATCTCGTTCTAGTTAAGGTGTATATAGAGTACTGCTTCATAACACTGCTATTTTACAGGCCAATCATGATGTGTATCAGCCCTGCAAGGCTTTTTTGTTGTATTGTAACATCTTTTTGCAGCCGGTCTTTGCATTTCAAGTATGAGCTTATAAACATATGAAAATGTACTCTAAAGATATTAAGTAGAAAAAGTACAAGCAACCAACGAGCTGTTTGGAAGGAAAATTGTATTTACACAGCTCCTGGAATTTTAACTAAATCGGCTTTTGCAATTGAACCGTAAAGAAGATAAATCTATCTTTCTGTGGCCACTTAAAAAGAAACATATATTTTAAATCGTGGCAGCTACTGTAATTCAGCTTGCTGAGCACCATTTCCATCCACCCATTGCGCTGCCAATCTCTACGTAACCCGTTTAGCTTGCATCCACTAACCCCCCAGGCCCACTTAAATTATTCATCGGAAGTGGTGGAATGGATGGGAGTGCAGCATGTCAACTGTAGCACTTGGCTACAAATGCCAAGTTTTTAGCACCACATTTTCACCTACAATTTTGTTGCTCTTTTGTAAATGATACATTCTGAATAGCTGCCAAATATTGGAACACACAAGCAGCACTGATAATAATAATCTACTGCTTATAACGCGTGCATAGTCATTTACTCTCGAAGAGAAAGCAGAACAAATCAGAGGCACGGGGACTGCAGAGAGATGTGGGAGGTGGAAGACAGGCACGCCGAAAGCTGGCGCCAACATTTGGTAGATACTACTTCCTCTATATATTAAGATGTTAACCAAATAGAGTGTTTTTTAGCCATGGCTGGAAACCGGAATACGTGATGAAAAACCCTGCGGATTCAGAGGGAACACACAAACTCCACGTAGAAATGCTCTTAGCCGGGCATCAAACTCAGTGCCACTCAAGATCACTACGTGTAGCACCGCTGTGCACAATGTACTCCCACTAATATACAAAATTCCATGCGGTAGGAACTGAGGAATATGCTCTAGGAAAATTTGATGTGGCTATCTATGAACTGTTTGGACCGTGATGTCTGTAGCACAAGTGCAGTGTGCTATGCAGCCGGTGGGCCTCTAAGAGCAGAGCTTTTCCTCACTCACAGCTGGTTGTTTCCCCCTCGTGTTTGTCTCTCTGTCTTCCTGTCTCTGTGTCCCTGTGTCTCCCCCTGTCGCTCACCCTCCCTCCCTGTCTCCCTCCGTGTTTGTCTTTAAGGAAGTGACGGCCATCTTAGGGGACGCTGGCAGAATGTTGCCGCTCTTAAGATTGCCAGTTTCATGACCTTTCAGTGTATTCGAAGCAGCCTTAATCATTTATTTTTTGTTCCTTTTGTTTTTATTGGTTGTTTTTTCTTTCGTTGTTGACATGCCGTTATCTTCGCGGCCCTTGTGCAGCGCTTTGTGACCCTCGGGTGAAAGGTGCTATATAAAATGCTATTATATTATATTATATCCATGTGCCGTCAGGCATGTCTCACCATCGCTGCCCTGCTCCCTTGCTGTGACCACTGTGCAAGACAAATAACTGTCCCGCCGGGTACAATAATTTAGTTTAACAGATTATTTTTTTTTAGATTAAATACTACGTCGAATGTGTAGAGGAGTGGGGGAAATCTACATCTTAAGCAATAGGCAGCAGTGCATGTGTGCGCATATATATATATATTTTAAATGTACAAACTAAGCAGGAAGTATCCCTGGATTAAAAGGTGGGTTGTCAGTTGTGGTATTTTGTCATAAATTGTGTTGTGTTATGCGGACTGCAGCGTGCTTAAACACAACGTTTGTGATTATTTATAAAGCGACATTACCATTTCGGAAACTTTTTAAATGTTATATATGCACAACTAATAACAACTCAAATTATTTTACGCGAATTGAAATATGATTTGTATATAAACTCTACGTTTCATACCAAAAACATGTTCGTGTGTGTGTGACTTAAATATAAACCTAAAAATTCCATGCTTACTCAATGCAATTTTAAAACTCGGCATAAACAAAGTTGGCGAGTACAGCGAGGGCATTATACTGTGCGTGCTTTACGATGGCTTCGTGTGGCCAGGTTTTAAAAAAAAAATATTGCGTTGGGTACCCTCTGTCGTGGGGCTTGTGGCTTTCTGGGGTTCTAACATCGTTTTTGTAATAGGATTCTCTGCCGCAATAAAAGCCTCCCAGTGTTTGCTGCCATTGTTTTGAGTGAATGAAAAATGTTCTAGCCTTATCCTACCCACCTCCACACTCTAAGCACCATTGCTTTATAACCTGAGAACAGTTACACTGACCAGCGTTCAGCTGTGGGTAAATAAGCATTGCCAAGAGGGCAAGCATTGCACTAAAATATTTAAATATTATTTATATTAAATATCCTTTGGCTGGCCTGGGAACGCCTGTGAATCCCCCAGGAAGAGCTGGAATCTGTTGCTTAGGAAAGCGATGTCTGGTCCACTCTCCTTGGACTGCTGCCACCGCGACTCTCACCAAGACAAGCGGTTTAGAACATTGATGGATTAAATTAAATAACAAATGAGCGCAGTTGCTGGACTGAGTTCTACGATAGTTAAGTGGAATATATTGCATAGTTGAGGCTAAAAGACAAGAATATTCAATCACCCACAGCATTTACTTGATAGTCAGACTGTATTCACTACATACCATGTTATTCGATGACTTTACCCTTATGGGATTGTGATTATTTTAGCGTGAAGCTACATCATCATTGCAGCGTCTTATCTAATTAAAACATTGTAAGGTTTCATTTCACATCGCTGAAGGCAATATATTATTCTTAATCACAGGTGAACAAATAATAATCATTGTAGTGTGTAGCCCTGATGTTCCAATACATGGTTTATTTGATTTTCTTTATTTATAATGCAAAACCGTATATTTTGAAATTAAATTATAATCACCTCTCGAATCAACGTATGAATTTTAACTGGAAATTGTATCAGTCAATATTATTTACGCTCTCTCAAATTTGTGTTGTATTTATTCCTGCGGATAATTCATCTCTAGTGAATAAAGAGGCGCGAGTGCTCACAAAAATGTCACGCAGTGAGAAAAGTACAGTATTGTAACATTCAGTAACTGCAAACTCCAACAGCATGAAGTATAATACAGCTAAATAAATTAAGATCTTTCACACTTGCCATGCATCATAAAATGGAGACAAGCATGGCCTCAAAGTGCTTTGTTTGTGTATCTGAAAGCCTGAGACAAGTTTAAGGTGAAATAGCGATAATGGCAAACCGAATGTCGGCTGAAAGGGTGAATTATAAGCAATATAAAAGCACCATGGTCCCTCGAAAAAGAAATGCAAAAATACAGTTATGAAAAAGTCGGAAAGTATTTGATCCACTCACAGCGAACATTTCAAAGGCCTGCCCATGATAACACAATATGGATAAGGGTATATTTGAAGGAAATAACTTTAATCCACCGAATCACATTTCATTGTTTATACCAACTGAATGCCATTGGATGGTCTCTTCCTGCAAACCTCCTACACCCTAGTACTTGAATATTATATACCTATTCAATTTACAAGTGATTTTTTAATTATTGCATTGTGTACGGGGGTTCTGGGTGGCTATATTATTTCTCATCTTGCCTGCATCTTCTATGGTTGTAAATAAGGCTGTGAAACAAGGGCTCTTCCTCCACGGAGTAAAAGCGCAAATGTCTCATCTTACATCTTGCTGACAGCATAATCAAAGGGTAATACAACTGCCGACTTACTAAATTGGCTCAATATAGGAACCTGTCAACAAGACAAAAAGAGTCAATACCCCTCCGATTCCCCGTCACCAAGCCTTCTAATCGAAAGCATCTCATGCGAACGCATAATGATTTTCATGTCATGTCCTACTTCTTGTGGACCATGGTTCAATAATCAACATTTTCCAAATAGCACCATTATTGAGGTGCAAATTAAGTTTTCTTTTTAGAAGTTCACATAGGTTTTTTTGCTAATTGTTCACTTTATGTCATAAACATGCTTTTTTAATGGTCATACTCAAAATGAATACTAATATGAATCAGTATAAACCGTGTGCAGCAATGTCATAATGTGAGCCTTGTGAAAGCCAGTAATGAGTAAGCACAATACTTGTCATCACACCCACTTTCCATTTCTGACTCTAGGTTATGCATTCAGCAAGACGAACTCATCTGTGTATTCAAACGATCGTTTCATTGGTTGTTAAATACAATCTTAACATTTTGATTTTGTGAATGTACGCTTGGATACTGTTTTAAATAAAATGTATTGTTATCACAAATGGTCGTGCTGCAATCTTTAGAAAAGCAGATTCAAGATTTCTTGAACATTCATAAAAAAAATGCCTGAATTTTTGCAAATGCTTGTAACTACTGACACGTATGTCCAACAAGTCATACATTTCCTGAAACGCATTACATTTGTATGGCAATAAAAACTCTATTGGAACGTTATCTGATGGTAAGTGTGTGTGTAGCAGAGACTGTAAGGGTTATTTTGCCAGTGAAAGTTCCGAGAATTGTTGTAATGCGTGCCACAACACTTTGAAGACAGCGTGTCATTTGTCGGCTTCGGTTCGAAAGGGAACAGCAAATCACTGATAATAGCCTTCTCGTTATTGGTTCCACAAGTGCCAAACGTCATAGCTGGAGCCAATTCATAACCTGCACTTTACTTTGTTTTCTATTTATCTTTATTGTGATTGTGACTTCATGTACACCTGCCTTTTTATGTGGCTGAGTGACGTTTTCATTTTCTTTCCATAAAATTAGGTGCGTGTTCAAAAAACAAACACAATTGAGAAGGACGAGTGAAATGCACAAATGTTATTTTGCAAACAATCATCTGCAAATGAATTTGTTTACCGGACGCAATGTTTTCATGAACCTCAAACATTTCAAATTTGGGAATAGGAGGAACACACGATGTTTCTGCATGTATCCCTGTTCCAATATGCTGCACTCAATTAGAATTCCATGTCTGTCTCCTATCATGTGTCAAACCGTCTTTTCTGCCTGTCTACTTGGCCTTTAGAATCCAATATTTCCACACGTTGTAACATTCCTAAATATTTTATGTGTAAGACCATGTCTTGTTGCTTTTGTTTTCTTAGAAAATAATTAGAATTAGCATACGTAGTTTAAAATTGTATAAGAGCGGTAAAAGGCATTTCAAAAACATTATTATCAACTGACCTGCCAAACCCATACTATTGTTGAACTGCTCAGGTTCATAGCACAGTGAATTAACCACTATGTCACCACTCCCCTTGAATAAAATGATGTAGAATTTCAAAAAACCGAGTTATTATGTTTTGGGATTCTTTATTATCATGGTCACTTTTTGACAAATGCCGTCCATTTTCAGGATCATTTGCTCCTTATTTTTTTTTAAGGGGAGAGGGGGAATGCTCGACACGGCTATCCCGAAAGGGCAGCTTAAGAGCAATTCTCTAGTTAAAGAGCATAAATAAAGCCAGTGGCATTGAGCAAATATATTTCAGATGTTTGAACATTAAACAGTGGGCAAAAGAGTGATGATCGCTGAATTGATTAAGGTACTATACAAGCATACTAACAAGGCTTTATAACTTTAAGGAAGCAGAGAGAGCGATGAGAATGGTAAACCGATTTTACGGTGTGTTTTCCTTTGTAATTGCTGAGAAGATTAATATTTGAATGCAACAATCTCATATATTCTTATACAAATATGCTAGAGAAAGGCAGCGGCTGGTGTTTCTAAAAACTGCTCAATTAGTCGTCACACAACCCACACACACAAACAACCTGTACCTCCTCGCTAGCATTTCCCCTGCTGATATCCGACGGGAAGTGGCCAGTCGAGTCGAGATGACAAAGGCTACTAGCGATGAACGCCACCTCCTTCATGGACGTCAACCCCCGGCCCAACGACTGAAGTCAAGAAGAAGCTTCCTCAGCCATGTGCAGCCCCTAACAACATCTCGAGGGGAAACCAGACTCCAGCTCTAGACGGAAAAGCTTGAGAGTGACCCTCCTGCAACTGGCATGGGAATCCCACCTGCTGAAGACTTCCCTCCTGGCTCAGATGCACCATGGATTCAGTGGAAGACACTCAACCGCCTGAGAACTAGAACGGGACGATCAAAAGATGCTTTGGTCAGAGGGGGCTACAAGACCGGCCCAACCACCTGTGAATGTGGAGAAGCAGACCATACTATGGAACACTGCCTTGTCTGTGCTCTACTACCCAACCTCTGCAGCTCAAAAGACCTTGCGGAGTTCAATGAAAATGCAAGGGGCTGTGTAAGAAAATGGGAAACTGTAATTTAACCACCACGCCGCGAAGAATCGCAAAGAAGAAGAATTAGCCGTCGCCAAATGAACTCGAAAAAGAATGCCGTGAAATACGGTGAGCTCCCGAAGGACTATATCCTTTAATCATGTCCCAAAAAAAGGGGAAACGTTAGTAGCTTTAACGGAGTTTAAACGTTTCATTACAGACTCATGCAAATCCTGGATATCTCGACAAGTGCCAAAGGTATTAATGTAACTTTGCGAGAAAGGATAAGTACACCTGGGGCTAAAGCTAACGAATGCCTTGATTTGGTTGGGTCAGTCTCAGTTTTAGAAAAGCTCTCCTGTTTTGCCATGTGCAATAGTGGGATTCTGTCCGTATCATACAAAGGATCACACATTTGTGAAGTGCGTTGATTTAATGCATGAATTGAGATTGGTGAGACACATGTAGAGGCTTGGAAATAAAATGTAGTTTTCACCACAATTTCTCCCTATTATATTATGGAGGAAATCTATAATTGGATCATCCTTTACAATGGCCGAGGATGAGCATGTGCATGCTGACCTAAGTACTTCAGAAAGTGATAAAATAAAGAAGAAATGGGATTAAAAACTTAGCAAATGGAAAACAAATATGACGATGAAACCTTTCAATGTGGAAGGAGTAGAATGAAAGAGAGTAAGATGGAAGTAAAGAATTAACAGTTTTCGCTGAATCCGACAATTAACAAATATCACTCTGGATTTAATAAGTGTTATTTTTTATAAATAAGGGACTTTAACTTTAATTACAGACTAGTGTCTCATGAAACGTCTCATTAGAGTTAGACAGTGAAGATACAGTTATTATTATTATTGTTATTAACTATATTTTCAATAAATTGACACGATTAATAAACTCTGCACGGACAAGCTATACACAGCCACGATAGGTACAATATATGCTTCACCCTAAAAGGAACATTGCAAATTAACATTAACTATAGTATAAATAACCCATTTAATCAATATTTCATAGTAACAGGTCTGAAACAGCCACAGGGGGATATATACTGACGAAGTGTATATGCAGGATGATTATTGTCAGTCCAAGGTCTGTTAGAAGGCATGAGTCATGTTGTGGCCTATTCATCATATGTATTCAAAAAACCTAGCTGTAGAGGAAACGAGGACAGGAGGAGCGCTGGTGCCCAAGGTTGGTGAGGCTGGTCTTTCCTGTACCCTGTTCGCTTACAGAGGAGATCAAGTGATGTTCCATGCTTTATCGGGAGACTTTCAGGGAGAGATAATGTTGGGCTGGCAATGCTTCATGAGGACTGACAGCATCCTCTCAACCCCCATTGGGGGAATCATTTAGCTTAAGAGGAGTCAGCCCTTGCTTCTTCTTTAATTTGTTAATAAACCTCCTCCTTCTACAAAGAGATGAGGGAGTAGAAGCCTCAGTACATTTCTTGCAAGCGTCCATAATGAGCGTCAGATCTAATAACGCATCAAATTACCTCTTCAACATCACCAATATAGACTCCAGCTTCCGATTGCTTGTTGTTAAAGTAATTATAACCACTTGTGCTTTTCACTTCACATTTGACTGTCCTCTTTGTAAGGTAAAAAATCCTATCTACGTTTCTTAATTGCGTAATTGCCTTCATTGGCAGATGTCCCACTGGATGTGTTCCATTCCTTAGCTGCCATTCCATTTTTATTCCTAACCATTGGACATTATCTCTTATCTAAGAACACTTACTTTTCTTAAATAGTAGTTTGAATGTACTGATATAAGTTTTCACTGCTCGATTCATGATGGTTGCTCTTCAGAGCTGTTCTTTCGGGATAGCCGTGTCGAGCGATCTCCCTCGCAACGTTTCACCTCCCATGTCGGAAGCATCATCAGGCCTGAAGTGCAACCATCAGTAGTTTGATTGATGAAATTAACCTGCATACATAACATTTTTTTAGATCTCTCAATAAAACTCCAAGCATGCATTTTGCCATGATTCTTTGCACGCCTTTCAGTTTTAGAGAGGTACAAAAATGTAGAGAAATTTCACACGTATATCGAATCGTGATGAAAAGTAGTGCACATAATGTAAATTTACTCCACGTATCTTAGTATGTAACAATATGTGTGATAAAAAATCAATCACCTGAATAATGGACAGCAATACATACGTTAGTATAAGATTAGATTGTTTTGGTTTATCCATCTTTAACTCAAATATCTCCCATTGCCTTAGTAAACAAATCCATCAGTGAGAATTCACAAGCAGACCTAGAGTGATCTCACATCCATCACTTCTCAAAACATCGCGGGAAGACGCATTAACAAGATAATAATCGGCAATTGGCTTTGCAATGCAATACATGTCTTACTCAATCACAGCTCATAAATGTAGCGGCTACGCATTGCATCTGTGGATGCCCATATGGGGGACATCATCCAATGTCATTCACAAAAAAACACGATTGTATTATTATTTTTTCCAATTTGCCATGTTGGTTACTTTTGACAGGGACATATATACTGTAGTGGGCGGCACGGTGGCACGGTGAGTAGCACTGCCACCTCACAGCAAGAAGGCCCCGGGTTTGAATCCCGGCTAGGGGGCCTTTCAGTGTGGAGTTTGCATGTTCTCCTCGTGTTCGCGTGGGTTTTCGCCGGGCACTCCGGTTTCCTCCCACATTCCAAAGATGTGCTGCTGCATAGGTTAATTGGCCTGCGGACTAAATTGCCCCTGATGCCCTGTGATGGACTGGCGTCCTATCCTGGATATCGCCCTGCCTTGTGGCCCATGTCCACCGGGATAGGCGCTGGTTCACCGCCACCCCGTAAACTCGTAAAGAATTAAGCGGTTTCTGACAATGGATGGAAGGATGGAAATATACTATAGTGTTAATAAAAGCAGATAAAGGCAAAGGTACAGCACTGGAATGGTTTGCTCACGTCACTGATGGAGGAAGGGTCTTTCCTAAACATAGCGATTAAGAGAGAGTATTGGTCCATGCTGTCCAGACATGCTGAAAGAGGTGGGAGTACCCACACCTTACCCCACTTCACCTTACCTGTCGGGCGACTGTGGTGTGCCTATGTATGCGTCTGCATGTATAAGGGTGGGGGGCAAATAAAAAATGCTAGCGCATTATTTCAACTACTGTGCTGTTTATACCGTACCGACCAAAAGTCTGAATTGCGAGTCTATCGTGCTAACTGTTATTCCATCCCTTTACTGTCTAGATGATTGACAAATATTGATTGAGCCTGCAGTCCCACAAAATATAAATTCCCCCAAAATATAAATACTAACATTACGGTGGAATTAATAAAATCAAGTTAAGTCATTTATTTATTCATTCTCAGTACCCACTTAAATATGTAGCCTATCCCCAACAGAAACAGGGCGCTTGGCAGGGCTATACCTTGGATTGGACGCCAGTCCATCTCAAGACACCATGGGCAATTTAGTCGGCAGTCTAATAAACCTATGCAGCGTGTATTTGGACAGAGGTAGGAAACTGCAGTACCCGGCAAACACCCACGCGGATACGGGAATAACATGCGTCACCGTGGCGCCCAAAATAAGTTAGCCTATTAATTAACACACAGTGATTGCATAACGTCAAGAAGATGTTTATTATTATTACTTTTTTGCAATTAACCGGAGTTCATTTTTTAACCTACTGCAGTAGCATGCACTAGCAACGTCAAAATCCATCCATCCAT
>JAZEWU010000007.1:1785914-1797829 GCA_036362915.1 Geotria australis | reverse complement strand
CACAAGGTATTCTGTACAAAGTCTTTGTCTCACCAGGATGCACTAGTTAGGCTTAGAGAATAGATCAATCACGACAACATCATGAGACCAAGAGAAATAGTGACGGTGTGGCCAAGTTTTCATTCAGCAGTGGATAGACAATGATCGATGATATGTCAGTGACTGTAAATCCACGTTACAACTACACCACTGTACATATACAGTACTCAAACTACAAGCTAGATAATAACACTTTAGTTACTGCTCTAAAAAACATAGTTACATATTTTACTACGCGGCATATTTCACGTGTGATTTCTGCCGTAGTAGCAAAAAAGCGTCGATATATTTCGGATGCGTGCATGATTCTTTGCACACAATGACCTGTGTGTGCAACTGTGATCAAGGTCACTGCATCTCCATAGCTTTCCCGGCGCAAGTGCAAAAAAAATGAATGTGTGCTAAAATTCAATCACCGAGTCGTGTCAAAACAGAATTACGTTACATGCATCAGCCGCAAAATATGTCCATTGGTCATGTGTTTAACAGTTCGTCAAATGACAATTAAACGGCCCCGTATGGGATTACAGTCAGTGGTGATGTACTATTATATGCTACGGAATATTTTACTGCTGGTGTTCACGGTGTGACTAAGGATGGTTTGGAAGGAAATATAATTACAGTTTGCGCATTTGTGTGAAGTTGTAAAAGAAAATACGTTTTGATCAGTTGCGTCAATGTCTACTGCATAAAATGTTAACGCCATGTGTATGTGAATGGATTAATTATATACTCCACTGAATTGAGGATAACAGTTCAGGCCTTTAATTGCTTTCTCGTGCAATAGCTGACGTGAGGGCCTTGAATAGAGGAAGCGCTAGAGAGCGCCTCTAGAAGGTGTTTGACCTCCTCGTTCACAACAGCCATACATTTTGAAAGAGACGGGTGTACTATACTCTCACTTTTCCCCACAACACGCGACCTGCCAATCACCCACCTCTGGTGAGCACATTTGTACTGCTGAGTGAACTGAGGCGGGAGGATTGAGAAAACCTGCACCTTTGTTTCAACTGCCGCTCCAAGAAAATGAATCAGTAACTTTTTGGATTGCAAGTGCACGGTGTGAAGCATTACATAAAGGCAGCATCTAGCGTTTGCTTTACCAAGTACTAACTAGAAATGTTACATAACAGATAGATTAGCACTACGCACAAAAAAATAAAACATTTTTTTCCAAGGTTCAGATATTTAAAGCAGTACATTTAAATAACAATGTTCTGGACGAGTGAAAATGTCAACAATGTATGCGTCGCCTGCTACGGAAGGGATTTATAAACAGGGTGTAGGGTGGTGGTTTGATAAACCAAATGTGACCTGCACAAGGATTCGATAATTTTGCTATTTGCAAATGTGTTTTACATGTACAACCAAAACATAAAAATACGTTTAAAAAGAGTAAATGGCTGGTTTAAGAGCATGTTCTAACAGCAGCCCCTATATTGGTCCTAATGAAATGCAGTTGCACAACTTTGCATAAATATACGTGTGAATTTAAAGCAATTAAATGTGCTTGAAACAAAATACATGACGTTATACAACCACACCACTTATCAAATTACAGCAATAGGAATATGAGAAGGAAATGAAACACATCTATGCAACCACGCAGTCAGACATTTTTTACTTGAAACGTTATACGAATAAAAATCACACATACAGTACATTGTGTGTAGCACACACATAGACATACTGGATAATATATCGACATGTATAAGCATAAATTCCCAAGATACATTCATTAAAACACTGTTAAAACTCTGAGCTAATCTCTGCATAAAATGAAAACTCCAATACCGAAAGGCAATAACATTCATCAGACATCTGGTCAGCAGAATACGATGCAGCCCAGAAATAAGGCTTTTATGCATAATTTACAGACGTTTTAAATATTTATAAATGCTATTTAAATTTATAGGCTGAATTACAACCTAAATAAACTCTCCAAAAATGTATAGATATACATATGTGGAAACTGTGCATTTTAGTCAACAACACTCGTCAGGTCTGTGTGACGTGTGCCGAGGGGTTACAGAGTTTGTGTAGATGATACATTTAGAAATATTTTGGAGTGAATGAATCAATGGCGTATACTGCTCGTCCTATAGGCACTGAAACATCGTAAAAGGAATGGCCAACTTCAATAGGTTCTTTTAGGTAAAAATACATATTTCTTCGTCACATTATGTGGGCCATAGATATATGTACTGAGTTAATAATAATAATAGCATTTATATAGCGCCTTTCACCCGAGGGTCACAAAGCGCTGCACAAAGCTGCAGAGAGAACGACATGTCAACAACGACAGAGCACGTAGGAGAGGGAGCACTCGACACGGCTATCTCGAAAGAACAGCTTTGAAAAGCAACTATCATGCATCGAGCCGTGAAAACCTACATCAGTACATATGTACTACCTGACTATGCGTGAGAAATTAAATGCAAGTTCTAAATATTGCTAGAGCATTTTAAAGTGGCTATTATTACTTGAAGACAGCTACCGTGGTGCAACGGTTAGCACACTGGACTTGCAAGCCAGTGGACACCAGTTCGACATCTGGCATCACAGAAGAAACAACGCGCAGCTTTCTCAAATCCCCCACCTTGTGTCGAACCATCAGTATAACTGGGTACCACAGTTAGTCAGTCGGCAGCTCACGTGTGGTGGTGTAATAATAATAATAATAGCATTTATAGAGCGCCTTTCACTCGAGGGTCACAAAGCGCCGCACAAGGGCTACGGAGAGAATTATTATTCTCTCCGCAGTAAAGTGTGCGTCCTCTCACCTCTTCTAAGATGTCTGAGCGGCATGCTACAGCACCCTGTTTGGTGACAGCCTCCTTCTGATGGACGCTCGTTCCACTAGTAACTGCATGAGCAAGCAAGTTGAGGGGTGAACCTTTACCTTTTATATGATTAGAGTTTACAAAAACTGGCATTTTCTCATATGGCACTAAATCACGAGGAGCGTACCAATCGTCTGTTCCGCTTGTCTCGTCTCGAGAACGAGCTGTGCAGGAACACCGTGAACTTCAGTACACATCTTGAGCACCACAACTTTCACTTACAGTGAATAAAGATAAAGCTAAGTCAGCATATTCCTCACCAGAACAACATTTTATTTTAGCAAATAAGCTGAATACCATCATCATCAACTGTCAGTACCCTGCTGGATGAAGGCTTCTCCAAGCCCCAACTTCTGTTAATCCTGTGATGTAATTCGTCTGCGTAGTATATACATAAAGGGCGGCACGGCAGTGCGATGAGTAGCCTCACAGCAAGAATACCCGGGTTCGAATCCCGGCTCGGGTGCCTTTCTGTGTGGAGTTTGCATGTTCTCCCCGTGTCTGCGTGGGTTTTCGCTGGGCACTCCAGTTTCCTCCAACAGTCCAGACATGCTGCTGCATAGGTTAATTGACCTAAGGACTAAATTTCCCCAGGTGCCCTGTGATGGACTGGCGTCTTATAATGAGTATAGCACTGCCTTGCGCCCTGTGTCTGCCGGGATAGGCTCCAGCTCACCGCGTCCCTGTACTGGATTAAGCGGTTTCTGTCAATGATGATGATGAGTATCTGCATAAGCTGATGTTATTGCTCCATTTCTATGATGGACGTCCTCTCAGATAGGTTCACCTCCTTGGCCGTCACTCCGTCATCCTTGTTATCTACCGCTTCCATCGACGTGCCCTGACTTTAAGAGCTAGAGTGCGGTCATTATCATGCATGGTCGCTAATCCATGTTGTGCTCTTTCTCATTGTAATTATGAGCATGCAGCTGCTCGTGCTTTAAAATAGCATAATACATCAATTATAGTTTACAAGCCAAACAGAAACTTTCAGCCTCATAACAATTAATTATAATTTCAAGTCGTAACACAATATTTGCTTACCCCCCCCACCCAAGCTCTGAGGGACTCTATGTATAAGCTTTTATCTGCCAATTATTGAGTCTGGGAGGAAACCGGAGCATCCAGAAAAAAACCCATGCGTGAGAGGGGGCAATAATCTATCCCATACAGGTGGAAGAGGTGGGGTCCACTGCCTTCTCCTGGAATACCATGATGTGGCACCCCGGTGCTCATGTGTTTCACAACATTGTGCGATCCACCGACCCGTCGCCCCCACAATGCAGGATTACTGGTGTGCGTCACCGCCTGGAATTATCATAGGTTTTCATAACACTTAACAAAAGCACATTTTACATCACAAAAACATTGAGAATTCCAAAACACAAGAACATGAATCAAATTCACACACGGATGTTTGAACACTAGCGTCGAGACCCGACAAAAGCCTTCCGCGCCAAGCGATGTCACAACTAACGGTGGGTTGAGAAAAGCCTCTATGCCGCTGTTGAAATTGGCAGAGTGATGGGTGAAATAAAAACGCCACTGCGCTACACAGCATAGAGGGCTATCGCTAAACATATTGCCAGCAGCATCGGCACTATAGAAGGTCCCACACTGTACTATATTGCATGGATGTGAAGGTGTCCCGGCTAGCACATCACGAGTGATAACAAGGAGTGAATTTCCACCGTGCATAATGCATCTCCTTATCTCACCGTGTCCAAGTTACTACCAAACGACGTCGCGCACAAGAGACAAGTTGAAGCATCGTTGCTATATATGGCTTCTTCACACATTATAATGAATATGCCTCGTGCATGTTAAAGCATCAAATGGCTAGCACTTGCTTATAAATAAAGGATTTGAATTATCAAGAAACCTGCCACCTGATAATTTGTACTAGTATTACAAATAATATTATAACGACTAGATTCGAGCCATTTTCAATCCACCAATGGATGACAGCCTCCCTCATGCCATGTGGGGAAGGCAGCACAGGACCGGAGCAGACATCACTTGCCACTAATGGTAACTGTGATTTGAATTCGGGTCACTAGGCTCGTAGCGCAGCACGCTAACCACCGCACTATCGCTCTACCTCCTTAAGATGTTCCCTCACATATCATGAATGTAGCATTCAACCAATAATTTCACAGTGTAGGTTCTGACACTGCACACATGGGTCATTTTTTGTGAATCACTCACTTGACTTTAACATGCTCTTTGCAGGATGCGGTTTCTTTATGTAATGCCCCACTACATTACCGAGCAGAGGTGGCAATCAACACATGAAATTCTTTCAAAAGGACGCTACAGCGGTAGAGGCATATCATCTAGTCAGCAACCGTAATTTGTATTTATTTCCCAGAAACATCCTGCGAACTTCACTCCGCATTTCCCAAAGCTCTTGACTCACAACATCACATTAGACTGTAAAATGTTAGCTGCTGTTCCTCCATACGAGATTGTCATCACTGCAGCAGCAGGCACCGCTAATCACGAGGTTATCTACTTGCTGTTCCAACCACGCATTCTAGAGCTCTCACATGTGATAAGATGCCTTGTTAGAGATCCTGAGCTTTAATGGGGTTTACGTGGATCATAACTTTCCCATCAGGGGGTAACCGGGGAGCCCCGTCAAATTACCGTAGGGATCAAGGAGCCGTTAATAAGGACGCAGTGAATCCTAGTCTACTTGGTGACGACACATATTATGAATAAGCCCTTATGAGAAGAATTATGCACATTTCTACCAATATTAGAATTGCGCAAGGTAATAATTAGTACAATTAAGTAAACATGTAAAATTATGTCTTGTTTTAAAATGTAACTAAATCAATCTGAAAGTGCTTCCCTCCCATTCCTTCAACACAAAGTACACATACACAAATGCTGCCCGTCTTGTCAATCCACTACTGCATGCAGTTACAAAGGATGTGGATTAACATTCTAAAACATGTACTGTGATGGACTGGCGTCCCATCCTGGGTATAGTCCTGCCTTAAGCCCTGTGTCTTCCGGGATAGGCACTGGCTCACCACAACCGTGTACAGGATTAAGCGGTTTCTGACAATGAATGAATTAATGAACATGTACAGTCACTGATGCTGAGTGGGCTGTAAACTGTCAACATTTTTGTATTTTTCACCAACGTACATTTCTATAAGATTATTATAATTCCCACGGATGGACAAAGGCTTCCACACTTATTCAATAATTCCAGGACTGAATTTCTGACTTTCTGAAAACTAAGTAAAAACAATTGCGGAAGCAAAAACTACAAAAAAATTACTTTTCAAAAGAATTATGGCTAGAATATAGATCAGAAATCATTCTTCAATGAAGGTTAAAGGGTTGAAGACAATAAAAAATAATCTGGCTGTCAGATCCGTTGGGGGCATAGGGCCAAGCAAGCAAATGATGACGTTAAAACATTTTCCTTATGATCAGGATCGCTGCATGCTGCGGATGAGAAATATGCTTGTGAAAATAGTTGTTAAATAACGAATCGACTATGCAAGCCAGATATTACACCAGTGAAGCCTTCAGTATACATCTGGATTAAAAACATTAAACATGCCTCATACATTTCTGTTTTATATCTTACAAAAAAGAGGATTATCAACACCACGCCATTGATTTTCTTTAAGACCCTGTCTTTGTTACTATATTCGGTGGGTGTAGCAAGGTTATAAATAATTACTCTAATAGTAGAACACTTTACATGTGTACGTGATCCATTAAACTTGTGTCAAAAAGTAAAACAAGACCACGGTACTGTATATAGAACTATTTTCTACACGTTAGAATCAGGGATAATTTTTTATGGCAGTATGAAGATTAATGCCATGTTTTTACACAAATCAAAAATTGTCAGATGTTTGAAATTATTTCACAACCCTGTTTGTGAAGGGGACTACATTATTACGCTAAAGCGAAACATTTGACTCATTATCTGACGATTAGTGATATATACATGAGGGAGAGAGGGAGATCGCTCGACACGGCTATCCCGAAAGAACATCTCTGAAGAGCAGCAATCAAGACTCGAGCCATGAAAACCTACATCACTAGGTGATATTAATTTTGAGTGATGTGTTTTCTCACAATCTACTTGGCAACATTTAAATGGTATTTAAAAGTGAAGTCACAGGAGCATGAGCATATCATCATGTATTTTTTAATGACGAAATAATGTTTTCCCAGGAATACTAATTACAAGCTTGTGCAATGTGCTTTTACACTGATTTGTAATGGAACTGTATTTTGTTGAATAAGATGTTTTACAGAGTAAATATGATCTTTGAAAGGAATAAGTGGGGCATCTTTATTGGGTGAAAGGCGCTCTATAAATGCTATTATTATTATTATTAAATGGGGATGACAATGTACCCAACACAATATCTCTTCCAAGCTGAATTTTAAATATCTGCTCTATAGTTATCTCTTTGAAAAATAACTTTTAAATGAGCCCAAGACAAAGTGGCTATTAACTTGTTAATAAGGGAATCTGTGGCTTTAACTTTAAAAATAAATGGAAATATAAACGAATAAAGATATTACCATGAAAAAAGGACAGATTAATACGTGTACAGCCAAACATTCAGTGACAGAAAAGAGCCTATGTAATGACTAAATGAACGATTTGTCACACTAATTGGACAGCATTTTGCTATCAAAGATGATGGATCGCTGTGCTAAAATCAACATGTTTGATGTCTGTATGAGTGGCTTTTAAAAGCACATGAACTTTGTGTATCCAGCGGACTATATCAGGAATGCCACGCTGACATTTTTTTAAATTATAAAATCAATTTCTGGTATCAGCTTTAGATGTTTTTTAGTGTGGATTAATTACCCACATTTCATTGTATACCTAATTAAGGTTTTACCAAGTCAATTAAATTCAATGAACACTCACTGCAGCATTCATTATTCTAGAGATTGAGAGCAATCAAGAGTATGTGTTTACTATTTGCATTGCCCCTGTGAATGATCAGAGTGTTTATCCATATTCAATGTGCAGGTCGTCTAAAAATCATAAATTCTACATGTATTACTTAACGTTTTTTTGGAAATGTCACAATATATAAATGTCAATATACAATATTTAATAGGTGCATTATGGCTGTACATTTATTGTAAAGCACATGTGCAAACAAAATGAAATATAAACTTACAAAAATGCACCATATAAATACTGTTTTAGCCAATGCTCGTGTTTTCGTGAATTTTAAATAAAACTGCACAATGCATGTTTTAAGTATCCATGCAAGGGTCAACCGTTACCTTTCAGAAATATCAAGGGTGCCCCATATATATACACACACACACACACGTGTGCATTGTTATGAAGAACGTCTTAATCTCTATATTTTCCTGTGTCTGTTGTGTACCTGTCTATGGCCATATGACCTTTTCCAAGAGGCTGGTCTGTGACGAGAAGTATAAATGGATGGTCTCTCAACCGACCCCCTCCCCACTCCCTGAGCAATGTCTCTGAGACATTTCTAAGTTGGACAGCACCATCCATCATTACTCCTACCCCCTCACCCACACTCCCTTCTGGACAGTTTTTACAGATGAGTTTGGGAAGAAGATTGCACCCACGTTTTCTCTCTTGCCAGGTTCCTCTGTGCTGCGGAATTTTCCGCAATTTTCGTATCCCTATTTCTTTCAAAATAATAATATGTTTTTTTCACTCTATCTCAGCATTACTATTACAAGCTGTACTTTGGGGTTGAAACAGATAAGTTACTAAAAAGCACAAATCTTTTTTTTTCTTTCTTGCAAGAGTCAAGCGTACATTTATTCCATGCTTCGCTACGGTTTTGCACACTGTGTCTCTCCCATTGACTTCTGTCAATTCCACCTCCTTTCTCTGGTACTTTTTTGTCAGCAGAAGCAAACTCAATAAGCAAACCTGCCATTTCCATACTCAATGCAGTCAGTAATATTTTGCCGTCATAAAGGAAGACGAAAATGATGGCACAGTATTGAAAATCACGCGCTGTAACCAACTTCACAATACAGTATTTTTAATATAGCTTTGAAGTCTGCAAAGCTGCAATATTAATAATTTACGGAAGGGTTACCGTGTTATTACTCCCTTTCTTGCAATAGTATTGCTACATATCTCATTTAAGATAGAGAATTGGGGTGTCTTGGTTGATATGATTATAGCAAATATGATGTATGCCAACAACTGTCATAGACATGAAAAATGTGCGTTGTGTAAGAGTGTGGCAGAAATATTACTTAACTTGTAAGCGCAAAGAACGAATTAAATATTTCACTCATAGGTGTAGCCTCACACTGTTTACATCTGGCACTTGTAGTTTGGTTTATCAAATCGACAAATGGTTCAATGGTATGAAGGTTGTAGAATGTTGGCCACATAGGCATTTTTAAAATGTCATTCAAACTATGGAATCAATGAAGTAAACAAGTGGGGCTTTTGTGAGCATAAACGGTTAACGTTGCGTTGCAATGACATTATACAAGTAATATTGCAAGGCTGTAAAAAGCATTCCCTAAAAAAAATCTCTAACAGGGATTGATGATTAAATAGAGCAACATGTCAAATTTTACTTTCTTTGTAATGACCAGTGTAATATTTCCGCAAAGTGCCCATGCCTGCCATCATAAAAGACCCCGTAAATGTGGCCTGGGAATTCAATGATGTTCCCCGGCCTTTCCTCATGTGCTTAACTGCCCCGTCACAAAGGGTTGCAAGCACCCGCCGAGGCTCGTAACACCATTCTGCATTCTAACCAAGATTCATGCACGCTGCCTAACTGCTATATCTTACTATATCTCGGTGCTGCAAGTGACAACGACAGATGTTGTACTGCACTGTACATGAGAGATCTGCTCTGCCATTTGATTTATTACCATTCCCAGAAGGGCCGCTTTACATTTGGCGCAGAAGGCTATGGTCCCTGAGCAAGAGCCCATGCAGTCTCCAAGTGACCCCACCCACATTTATTATGAGCAGAATAGAGCAAATTAATTTGAAACATTTAAAGCGTAAATCTAGCTAAAACTATCTGGAATCGTGTTGCACCATATATATATTAAACACTAAGTATGCAAAATTAAAACAATTGTACCTTGGATTTATTTTTTATAACAAACGGTATATATACAACCCTGCTCACAACACTGCAAGCAGGAAAAATATCCACTGTAGGGGAGCTCTTCCACGCTGGCCAGACATCTTTGGAAGAGGTCGGAGTACCCACAGTTTACCCCAACGCAAACGACTTGCTGATCTACTAACTGTGCTGCACGCATATATGCTGCTAGGTGGACAGACACTGGGAGATTAAAAAAAAAACCCTGCCGATTATTTCAACTGCCGCGCCGGGCGATCAAATTGAGCCGATGACTTCTAAATTGCAAGTCCAGTGTGCTAACCGTTACACCTGCAGCAACATCCCACACGCTTTGTGAACGTGACGCATGCCTGCTTTACAGAATATGTGTGTCTATGGTGGTGATGATGCGTTTACGGTTTTCATTAAAGGAAGGCACCCGAATCACATATTATTCACTATAATGCGTCTTATTCGAGCGAGGCCATTTTTCATATAGGTATGGCGAGAATGGAGGCCTGTTTGGTTTTTTGCTCTGCGCATTGTGACCGAGTGCCACAACCCAATAAAAAAGCTAATAAAAGTACGTTAAAAGACTGACACAACCCACTGTGGTGGAGGGCGTGATGGAAGGTGAAGTGTAGAGGTCCCAGACAATGATTGTGTCAAAAGTAATAATACATTTAGCAAGTAAGAATGACCTCCGACCCTCAGTGATAATCTACGTGGAAAAACAACAATGAAATATAAGCCATAATAATTTTTATTATCGCTCATTGTGCAATGAAAGGTTGGCGATAATTTATGATCTTTAAAACATATATTGTGCTCATAATGTGGATATTGATAGTACAGCTGTTCTTTCATCAGTTTAATATTATTTTACGTGCCAAATGTGCACTATTCTTTTTAATGCACTGCCTTTTGATGGATTCGTAGAATGAAATAAAAGCTCAGTAGCTGTTGAAATTATGTCATAAAATAATTTACGTGTTACAATGTGTTACGTGGTGTAACATAATAATAACATACGTGTCAATCAAACCCGTTTTCCAATGTACTTCGTGTCATTGTAAAAAGATAACATTTTACATCAAAGTGGTAGTAATCTATCCAAAGCCGGTTTCGGGTTGGAGTTAACATTTTGGAGGCTGTCCTGTTGCCACGTTGATGCCAACGCAATGGGTTGCAACACGTGTGTTTGAGGTGTGCACAAACGCTGCAGAAATTCTGATTTGTTCCGTCCCTGCCCAAAACAATCGAACTATATCACCAAAACCTGTGATCCAGGATTAGACTTTAAATCCACTTGGCCTGAGTTTTGGCAGTCGCTTGGCCTTGTTATTGAGCTGACGTTGCTGAGGAGCAGCAAACGAGCACAGCGAAGAGCACAGTCCAAATGAGCCTTGGACGCTGGAGGAGAAAAATCCACAACTCCTCTCTGCCCAGTGGCCTGTCAAGTAAGATAACAACATTACACGTTACAGCTATGTCTAGACGTTTTCGCAGTTGTGCCGCACAGCTCTCCAAAGTGCTTAATAGTTGTACAGTACCGCGTGCTGTTTGGCATGATGTCCGACGTTTCGCTGCATGTGACGGGAGCTTCTTTAGAAACTGAATAGAGCAGCTCTTGTTTTCCGTTGGTTATATAAAGTTGCTGCTGGTGTCTGATATAGGCTAGCCCATGTCATTTAGAAGCTCCCAGCAAGTGGAGCAAAACGTCGGACATCAAGACGTGGTGGTATGATCCGAAAAATAAATCGGAGGACATTGCACATGGCCTTGCTGCTGGACACTGTAATCTCGGTTACAATCCTTACCCTCTGCAGAACACCTAACCAATAGTATGGTTTGTTGTCATATAGCATTATTGTTTTGTAAAAAAGAAACAAAGACGACATTCAACAGTCTCCATTAATGAAACATCAGTGTG
>JAZEWU010000007.1:1768101-1779060 GCA_036362915.1 Geotria australis | reverse complement strand
ACCTTGCGGAGTTCAATGAAAATGCAAGGGGCTGTGTAAGAAAATGGGAAACTGTAATTTAACCATCGCGCTTCGAAGAATCGCAAAGAAGAAGTCCATGGCAGATTATGTATAGTTTGGTAGAGTATGAGTAATCTCCAGCAGTAGCATGAGCAAGACATTTCAGGGCTGTACCTTTATCATTTATTTAGGTGTTGAAATATATTCCAAAGAAGTAATTTTTACAAGAGAAATGTCCTGAAAAAAAGTTATTAGGCACATTTTGTTTGTTTTTGTTGCTTAAAAAAACATTTCCAAAAACAACACATTATTCCTTAAGTTGAATACGCCTTCGGGAGCATTCTACTCTCCAATGTAATAGTTTTAAAGAAATTAAGCCTGAACCTCAATTAAAAATCAGTAAAACTTTGAACGAATGCCTACATTGAAAATACTAATTTTATTAAGTTTCGGAATATATTTTACTCATAACCTGGCAACAATTAGAAAAACTAGGGATGTGAATTTATTTGTGGTTTGCAATGCAGTAGATTTAAAGCAGCTGCAACATTGGTGCATTGACTACACTCTCCGTAATTCTGTACGGATAATGGTAGGGGACGAAGCTAGTGAACCAGAGTGCAAAGTGCTGAAAAAATATTCATCTTCTTCAAAGCAATAGTTATGCACCATTAGCCCTTACAAAGCCTCGGGTTATTGGCATGATTCAATTTAACATTCTATGGTAAAAAATGAGCCCATTTATAAAAATACCCCAAGACAAAGTTGAGTATTATTTTTGAGGCACAATACATTTTGATACATAGAGGCATGAACTTTGATTAAACATTTAAACAAATTAAATATTTACCATAAAAGTTTCCCATACTTCATGTTTCCACAGATTGTTTTTAATACTGCCCAACAGAATATATATTAAGCTAAATTCATGTTATGTTCTCCTTATGATAGAAGTAATGAGTGACTTCCAAAATGTGTAAAACAGGAAACGTTATTTCGCTATATTTCCAAGGTATATACTTGTTAATGTACTGTTCATTGTTGTCAAAGATACGTGAATGAAAAAAAATTAATGTGACTTTCAGAAATATGATATCATAACAACAAAACACAGAATTGCGTTGGTTTTCACTTTTGTGCTGTATAGGTCCCCAATGTGTTTTCAGGATGCACCGGATGTTATTTGGCATGATATCTGCTCAAAAGAAGTGGCGCGGTGAGTAGCGCTGCCGCCTCACAGCAAGAAGGCCCTGGGTTCGAATCCCGGCTTGGGTGCCTTTCTGTGTGGAGTTTGCATGTTCTCCCCATGTCCGCGTGGATTTTCACCGGGCAGTCCGGTTTCCTCCCACAGTCCAAAGACATTCTGCTGCATAGGTTAATTGGCCTGCTGACCAAATTTCCCCCGGTGCTCTGTGATGGACTGGCGTCCCATACTCGGTATAGTCCTGGCCTGCGCCCTCTGTCCGCCGGGATAGGCTCCGGCTCACCGCGACCCTGTACAGGAATAAGAGATTTCTGACAATGGATGGAAGGATCTGCTCAAAAATGTTGGAATCTTCTTCCGCAAAATGCTGTTTATCATGCTGAACAACACGTGCTACAACTCGAAAACACATCCGAGAGGAACACACGTGATAAAGAAGTACTTCCAATTCGGAAAAAAAAAATACAGTGTCTACTCTTGACATTTCAGAAAAGATAAACTAAATGTAGCAATTAGCCCATATACAATCCTGCAAAAACGTGTGACTATGATTAAGACAGATACAGAAGTAGATACTGGAGAACTCTTGGGACTTGATCACATCGGGACTGCTCACAACTCACGTTCGATTAGAACCCAGTCTGATTTGTTATTGTCGTTACCCGTATTTTACCAAAAAAAGCCTCACTGAGTCTCAACATCCTTTTTCAGGTATATCCTATCAAGTGTTCTTGGTCGCAAGCAATATTGCTACGTATCATCCCAACTGAGCGATTTGCAGTCATGTTTCAGCACGGAATGTTTGGCGAACACCATTTACATCTTATGTTTATTATTGTATGGGATCCACCATTATTTTAACTGTTTGATCCACATCTCTTTCGATCAGATTGATCAGCAGCAACATAGAACCGAGACCAGCTAATCGAACTGAATATGTGATAAGTACGTAATAACAACAGCAACCGCCACTTGCCACTAAGTGGTAGTGACATCTCCACGACGCCTGTGCCAGGCCACGTGCACTTTAAGTGCGTAATAGCACATTATTAAACGTGCACCAAGGTTGAATTCTAACCGTAAATCTTCGTACTTCAACATAGCGCATCTAATTGCCTGAACCTTGACCTGCTCGGTTTAAGTGGCTTTTTACGCATATTTCGTGCTACATGTTTCCATCATCAGCCATGCTCAATCCACTGCTGGGATGAAGACCTCCCCCAAGCCATCTGACATCTCTCTCAACCCTGCAATATAACCACATACAGTGTTTATTGAGAAACAACTATGGTGTATTAGTGTTTCAGTACTGTATAGTGTTTTAGTTCATTTCATGCTTTATGCAAATTTTAAAGACAACCTTATGCCATTAGTCAATCAGGATGTGTGACCTATTCTGTCAGGTTATATGTGAATCCTTGCTTGGTCACATACATTCAAACACAGGAAAAATATAGAAATAAGTCCCAGATCCAATTGGAACTAATAGTACAGCGCAACTAGATATAACAATTACAAGAAAGAACACTTTTATGACTAGACCAAATATGTATTTCACACTGGTTTTAGAAAAACATCTGTAAGTTATTAACGTCCATTTGTATCACGGCGGAATTACACGTAATTTAATTAATGCTCTTTTCTCCAAAGAGCATGAAAATTGAGAGTAGCTTGGTTAACATCCTGGTTTCACAGTTTAAAATGTTGATGGTAATTTGCATAACAATTGCTTCACATATATTAACAGCCATCTCTCCATCGCTTACCCACTGTAGGCATCGTAGTCACTGGGAGCATTTACTTGGACAATTAGAATCCGTGACGAGACTGGCATCACTGTTTACACGCGATGGCCAGCCATTATAGCCTCACGATTCATTTCCATTTCAGTGTTTATTTTGTGTCAATTGTGAAACTAGCTCATTTAATTAAGCGATTTCAGGCATAGAGGTAATTTAAGAAGTAGCGATTAAATTGCCAGTGTGTATAATAATTGGGTTTAATCAAGTTTAGTGCTATTAAAGCCTCAGTAGCGACAGGTCTTTGCGATTCAGTGCACGTTCCGATGCCGCTGCATTAGCGAATGGCAAATGAAAACAGGGGGATTGAAGACCTGCTACGCGTGAAGCAGTGGGTAGCACGGATGCAATAATTGATAGTCCTTTATATGAGGAGCTTGTACTGGCGACCACTTTTGCTAATGTGTACAGTCGTGGCATTACGTTTCCAGAGAGTACACAACTCAATATATTCTTGGTCGTGCCATAATAACCTCCCAAAGAATTTGAAGCAATAAATACAAAAAATCTGGCATGTCTCGCACAACCAGCAAGGACTTCTCGCATGCCGAGGGGAAACTGTTATATAACCATCACGCTTCGAAGAATCGAATCGAATTCGAAAAAGGGGATACGTGCACCCCAGGTTAAGAACCAATGCTCGAGAAGAAAGCTTAGCCCTGGCAGCCTTTCGTCACTGGAGATATTAGATCCAAATACGTAGTTCATAGGGAGAGATTGTATGCCCTTAAAATCAGGTCTGTACCCATTGCTATTTGCTCCAAATGGAATTCTTTGGGCAAGGCGCTGTAGCAGATTGAAGCACAATCATTGTTCACCCAGCTGAGACCATCAAACAAATTGCACCCAAACACCCAGGTGGTGGGCAACCTGGAGACTACTAAGCTAAGATCCTGAGAAGTGCTGACTCCATTGTCCTTGCCGTAACCTGACCCATACGCCAGTGCCGTAGGCAACACGGGTTCTTCTTAAAGTAAAATCTGCTCTTGTACATTACGGCCTTTTTGTCAATCCACTGTCAGATAAGCGCAACTCCATAGCCGTGCAGGTCATTACCATACTTCACAACTTGACCATACTTCACAACATCTGGTCATACTTCACAACATTCGGTCATTAGAGGTTGGTGAAAGTGAGGAGCATAGATTTTCTAGCATAGAAGTACAGTATAGCAATAGATTTTGCTGCACTGCCCTCTGCTGACCACGATGTCGCATGACTCCGTCGCCTTGCAGCCGCCTATAACAGCGTGCCACACAAGATGGTCACCCAACCGAGCATTACCCAGACTCAATCTTTGCTTAGCTTCCAAGATCTGACAAGGTCTGGTAAAGGTCTCGTAAATTATGGGTAATGTGGTTTTAGGAAACATATACCGTATATTATCAAAGTATCTTTTGTCTGTAATTCTTAATTGTCTAACTAATTTTGTAACAAGGTTTGTGAAAATACACTTTTATGAAACCTAATACAATGTTATGACTTGGTGACGTGGGCTAAAAGTCCCATCAAAAATGTAGTGACTAACACCATGGCTGTCACCAAGATATATTAAGAGCGTTATACTAGTAATAACAAAACGTGTGGTAAAACAAATATGAAAAAAGAAAAACAAACTACTGAATTCAATTATTTTTGACAGTTATGCAAAACGCCACCATACGACAATTAAATTAATAGCCAATCAGCAAATGACTGTCTCTAATTAAAAAATATGTAAACATTTCAGTTTTAACTTTCCTACAGTACACATAGCACGGATGCTGCTGGGGTGTGACGGTTACGACAATGGACTTAGCACAAGAACGAACCCAGAGGTCACTAGTTTTATCTTCGGTGCGGTAGCAGTTAAAACAATGAGCATGTTTCTTAAAATCTCCTTCACGTTATCTCCCCCTAACTCAACCATCAGCCAGGTACATTCGTAAAGTGTGGGTAGAAAAACTTGTATCACCTTTAATACATCATATGCCACAACTGTAACATTATTTACCATGCGTGTTTCCACATCGACAGCAATATTAAATCATGATTCAAATAAAGATGTTATCACCACTTATTTAATTAAATAACTATTGCTATCGTGATAAGAATCTTTAATCATTTAACAATACGTGGCAGAAAATTACAAGGTCTAATTGCAGTGAGAATCACAGCTATTCTAATTGTGTTCATTGTATTAAGTTTAATTAGTGCATTTAAATGTTGCCTAACAGAAAAGTTTGTTGTGAAAATATAGGATGTCGTTTAATGATACATTTTAAAATAAACATGTTAACACGGATTAAAATTATCTTATTATGCGATTCCACCAAACAATACAAAAATAAAAATGATGGCTGTAAAGCCACACAGATGAGGTATCTCGTAGAGAGCACGCACATTGTTTCAGCACATTGCCAAATGTCCCCTATTTCAGATGGCAAATTAAAGCTGGTATACTAATTAAAGGGACAGTAAGTTGGTAACAAAGAAGAAGTGGTAATGCCGCAAGGAAGAAATAATGCAATGGACAAAAGGTAACACCTGCCATGAATCACCAAACAAAATGGAGAGTAATAACGCTAACAAGATTGGTATCCCGGGGCTACTTTTGAGTTTCCCTGAGCACGTTTCCCAATGGGAAGCACACAGTGCATTTTCGTGATAGCCCTCTGGCTGCGCAACAGTGGGAGGAAACTGCCATCCTATTCATTATGCTGCATCGCCGTGCTTTTAAAAGAGCACAGCCATTTAAAGCCTTTTTTCAAACAAAAAAACACATGAGGGTGCTGCTTTATACATTGCATTTTTTTTCACTGCTATCCTATGGGGGAAAAAAAAATGTTGATCAATATATCATTAATAATTGTTTGGAATATATCGTTGCATCATATATAAATCTAGAAACTTCTGTCAATCCAGTGGAACTAATGAATCACCACCACAGTTAGTCAATTGGCAAGTCGCATGTGGTGCGGTAAAGTGTGGTTACTCCCACCTCTTCCAAAACGTTTGGCCAGTGTGGAAGAGTCAGCCAACATCTCCCCTACAGGGACTCTCGAGCTAGCGGAAACCCTTATGCGGGCAGTGGCACAAGCAAACATTTTCAATGCTGCACCGTTTAATCCCCTGTATATTAATGCATGAGCATACTTTTTGGTGAAATATTATGACAGTGTAGTTGAAATTACAAATTTAGTTGCAACCGCAATTTTTTCCATGCTGTTAATATTTTTGTCCATACCGTGTTTGGTTAAAAACACTGCAGGTTGTACGGTCTAAGAGTTTGATAATATCGTGGAAATATAATTCATAGGTGAGTGTAAATAGATCATGAAAAAGGTTAAATGACTGCATAACCTGACAACTTAATGCATATAACGGGAATACTTTCAAACAATCTACCTGGTAAGTGAGAACAAAAGAATTGAGCCGTTTCCATGGCATTTGAAACAATGCCACCAAATCTTGGCATACAAGCGAAATTGACGAAACATTTTTTTCTGTCTACACAGGACTTCTTACCAAAATAAAGATGCGTACATTATATAATTTGAAAATGCATATAAAAACGAATACACTTCATTTCATCGTTGCAAAAAATTTTTGGTGCTCTCTGCAAAACCTATATCCTTTTATAAGGGAGTCAAAAACAATATCGATTCAACCTTCAGAGTGCATTAACAAATGACGGGCACACATAGCATTGTTGTGTAAGTAATGAAATAGATGGTCATTCTCAGTTTTCAGTGTACGATTTTCCTTTCTTTTGTAAGTTGTACGTAAATGATTAGATTTTTTCTATCAACAGAATAATGAATTTGAGGTATGGTTTATCATTTACAAATGAGTGTCTCCAATGAATATAGGCTCTTCCCTCTATTCATTGCTAAGATGACCGTTGTGGGAGCGAACCAGTCCCTAGCCATGTATAGATACCTGGAACCATAGGATCTCTACAGCATTAAATATTATAATTGAGTCTTCAATATTTTACATTTTCATTGTGTTTCTTTATATATCACCACTGTTGTGTTAGAGTTATGGGAATACTCAAAATAGCCACACGTATTGTTTTGAATTTGTAATTTTATTTATTACTTTAATTACGTAATATTATTTGTTTTTCCCTCCCCAATATTTGGTAGTAAAATATATAATTTAGATGCGTATATAGGTGCACATTTTTTTGTTATGCTACTGTATTTAGAATAGTAATTATTTTACATTTATAACGCGCACATATTTATTCACTGTCGAAGGTACTCATTCGACGACAGAACGACTCAGAGGCGCGAGGAAAGTGCAGAGAGGCAGAGGAGGCAGCCAGGCGGTTTTTTCCGGCGCCATATTGCCACACACTGCTTCCTCTATATTATGATGTCATCGGCCAAATAATTAATGAGTGTTTTTGTAAGTTGTGGGAGGAAACCGGAGAACCCGGAGGAAACCCACGCAGAACAGGGGGAGATGTTACCACCTGCGCCACCCTGAAAAGGTCCAGTTCGTTTAAGTCCGTCCTTTTCGCTGCCGTGACGGCATCGGACCCAACCCTCACCCTTAGCCTTGTGGGATGGTGGGCCCACAAGGCTGCTCCACGTATCCATTAAGTTGATCTTACCATGAAATCCCTGACTTTTCCACGTTTATCCCCCTTGATGCCATGAAAACGAGCAACTGTACAGGCCTTTACACGGGTCCCAGAAGAGAAAAATGAAAATTAGCTTGACCGCTCATGAGATATAATCAAACAGTGCAGAAGGCTATATCATCTGCAGGTGTGATGGTACAAGAATGAGACATGTGGAGGCATTGGGTTGCCTGACGTGCCAGTGAAATGGGATGGGCTAAAATACGAAACCACATGTTTGAACGTTGAGTCAGGCCAGGCGGGTGAGACTGCCATGGGAATCTGGGCCACAACTACTTGCCTCCTTCCACAACTTGGCTGGCCCCCCTTTTTTAGTGGTTGTGGGCAAGTGGTACGAGTTTTTAGAGGCCCTCACAGATCTGCCACAGTGCCCTCCCTGCAGCACTTAATACATATCCATCTCATGTACAAACATTCCAGATTAATCCCTTCTCAATTAATCATTCTTAATTAAGAAACCTTTCCGTGTGATGTATAATCCATTTAAATTGACCATTGCCTCCTCACTGGTCCTTTCTGTTTACTAGTGCTTAGAAGACAGCCTTTACCCTGCCTTCATGATCCCCCCTGTGATTCTTATCTTGAGATACACCAGGGTGTTAGGAGGCAGCTCGCATGCTGTCTAGCATTCTTATTAACTGCATTTGCATTCATCTGTAAATGCTTTCAAGATGAGCATTTGCGTGAATGCACGTACATACATTTATTAACCAATTGCAGTCTATATACTCTACATGTGAAATGTGTTATAATAAAATCGTTATTTGTGTTACTTGAAAGCATCGCTGGAATTTATCTCATTTCATGGATATTTAAAGGTAGATATCGTACCTGCACATGCATGGGCAAGTGAACAGCATGGTACATTTTCTCTAGTTTAACTCAGTCCAAAGAACAATTAACAACCGTTTGTTGTGCTCCAGTAGGGGGACAACATAACCCGTTATTTATTGAGCAAGACAGAATAAGGCTATGAGATATATGCATATACATTAGTGAGACTATTGTATCTAATTAAAGAAATAAGCACATTTATTGCTACGTTTTTTCTTGAAGCCTGTCAACCTTAATACCAATTAAAATGTAGATGTTTTTGTCTGGCAATGTCATAATTTTAACAGAAGTATTTCTTACATCTATTATTATTTCTTCAACGCCTTCTCTGCCAATAAAACACGCATTATTCTGCAAATACAGTTCAGCAGCATCTTCAGATTATGTTTACAGCAGTGCCAAGTACCCTATCCGAAAATGAAAACAAACATTCCCAGATGATTATTATTACATTGACAAAACTCTCCTATTTCGTAAATGGGACGATGGAAGCCTTGGTGATATTATCTAGTCTTTGTCTTCTGAAGTACTTCATACATTATTTTGTGGATCAATGAAACATGAAACGTACTGATATTTAAAAGAATATGCTGTACGTTGCTTGCTTTCTGAAGTGAAAAGAGCGATGAGACAGATGTGCTGCTTGCTGAGGCTATCCCTGTGTGAGTCTTAAAGCTACTTAAACACAAGAATGTAAACTGGTTAACTCGCTAAAACACCAGTGTTTTTTTCAAGTGGCTTATCTGAAGAGATCCTGTTCTGTTAATCTCTTAATTCCCTAACAGATGGCGTGCGTTACCTGTAAGTGCTCTTCAACAAAATTTACCATCAATTTAAATGATGGCATAAAAAAATGGGAATTAACATTTTCCACAAGTTCAAGCGAGAAGATGCTAATGTTTAATTTAGAATGTAAAACACTAAGTGAATGCGCTGTCTTGAGCAGGCAGGTGTCTCGAGTTGTAGTTGTGGGGAGCGGTAGCCCAGTGGTTAGCGCACTGGGCTACGAATCTGGCGACCAGAGTTCGAATCCCGCTCACGGCCAACACCAGTGACGATTTTCTGAAACCGGTCCTGGGCCTCCCCTAGGTCGACTCAGCCTCAAATGAGTACCTAGTGCGGTGTGTAAACATCGCCACTAGGGAGACAAAGGCGGCCGGGCGTGGTGCTGGTCACCCACCCCCTCGTGTGCTGTGTCGACCTTCATAGGTGCTCGCTAACATCACTTGTCCCTACAGTCTGTTAAGGCTATTGAGGTTATAAATGGAGTATATGTAATTTGCAGTCTACCATTGTCCAAATGCTTCCAAAGTGAACTGATTTCCTATCCTACAAAAATAACGACCGAACAGAAACAACAAAAATGACAAGGCTTTAGTCATTAAAAACCTTATGGCAGTGTTTAGAATCTTATTTTGGAATCTTGGTCAGAAATCTCTCTTTAAATTAATCACATTCTTGCATGGAATATATGCTAATAAAGTGCCAGCTAAACGAACAATTATAATTATGATTCATATGCAATGAGGAAAATACATATATTACAATTTTCAAATGATCATGACAATTGACGTGTAACAAACGTGTCACATTTTACATCTAACATCTTTTAACAACCCACACAAAAAAGGATAGCAAATGTAAAACAACTATTGTACAAAGTATGTCCAAAGCTGCAAATTACATGTATAAGTAATACAGGACTTTAGTACTATGTGCTTTACACAATTTAAAAGTAGGCATAAAAGCAGATATATGCAGGTTTTAGCACTGGGTCACAATGCAAATTGTAATTGGTCGCTTTAGAAACACTTTGAATGAACACGATATTGCATTTCAAAGGGCGGAATAGTATTATCATAGCAGAGGTTACCAATTCCAATTAGCCCTAAAATCCAGGTTATCTACTCAAGGGTTTTGTTTCTTTACACCACTACATTGTATTACGGGCACTGGGACTGAAGAACATTTAGAGAAAAGCAGAAGTATCGTTTCTGCTGCAAACCATTTCCTTAAAAAATACATTTATTTCAAAGGTCTAAATCGTGCAGTGTCCTACTTGTCACTGTCTCTACCTTGCATGTTCACTATTTGATTTAATTATTATTTTTAGACGTGTCTCAAACAGAAACAAGAATATATTTATGAAAAACGCAGATTTTGGTCATCATTAATGATGAAAATGTATTTCACATCATCGTCATCTTTAAGATGGTTGCTCTTCAAAGCTGTTCTTTCGGGATAGCCGTGTCGAGCACTCTCCCTGTCTCGACACGGCTATCCCACAACAACAGCTTTGACGAGCAACCGTCATGAATCGAGCTGTGAAAACTTATGTCAGTACATTATCATTATCAGTATCCATTTGATCCTCCATCCATCCATCCATTTTCAGAAACCGCTTAATCCTGTACAGGGTGGCGCAGTGAGTAGCGCTGCCGCCTCACAGCAAGAAGGACCCAGTTTCGAATCCCGGCTCGGGTGCCTTT
>JAZEWU010000007.1:1750452-1766899 GCA_036362915.1 Geotria australis | reverse complement strand
CCTTGCGGAGTTCAATGAAAATGCAAGGGGCTGTGTAAGAAAATGGGAAACTGTAATTTGACCATCGCGCTGCTTCGAAGAATCGCTAAGAAGAAGTTCATTGATTCATTGTCAGAAACTGCTTAATTCGGTACAGGGTTGGGGTGAGCTGGATCCTATCCCGACAGACACAGGGCGCAAAGCAGAGCTATACCCAGCATGAGATGCCAGTATATCACAGGGCACTGGGGCAAATTTAGTCTTAAGGCCAATTAACCTATGCAGTAGCATGCCTTAGGACTGTGGGAAGAAACCAGAGTGCCTGGCAAAAATCCATGCGGACATGGGTTTTCGAACCCGGGATACGAACCCGGGACTTTCTTGTTACGGTGCCGCCCCAGCAAAGTGAAGAACCACATTTAATGTGATTGCATTTTTGGTGAAAATTTTCATGTAACACTTCATTCTCAATGTGATCACTCAAGGCATCTTGTTTTGTACCTTAAATTATGGTTTTATTTTGTATTAATAATAATAATAATATCAATTTATATAGCGCCTTTCACCCGAGGGTCACAAAGCGCTGTATTGTATTTGTTGTTTTGTCTTTGTGTCTATTTAGTTTATTTTAGAATTTCCAAGGCACTGGGCGCTACAGATTTTAAACATTTATGTTTTCACAATTTATTTTCAAAGGTTTTAGCAGAACATTATAATGAATGTTTTCAGTGCAGTGCGCATAATATGGCCTCGGGCCTAAAAACTAGGAGACAATTCTATGGCTCACGTTCAACTTATGCAGCATATGTCATCTCTTGTTACACACACACTGCTTGTTGTAAATCAACAGTGCAATCTTTCAGAATTGTCATCTTCCCTTGATGTGTAGCGCATCTCTCTTCCAGGAAGATGGAATTGCGTTGCTGTTGTGCTTTAAATGGGTACACGTACGACATCTGAGCATGCATTTTGCATGGTTGCATATATTAATAAATGAGTGTGCTACGTTAAGATTTGTTTAACACAAGTTTCAATTGAAAAGACACATCTTGCAAGGCTAATGTGATTGGAAGTATAACCACAGACAGTTGTTCGAAACAATTCTCTATGATGCATGTAAATTGCTGAATTATTTGTGCAAATATCCCAGTAAGAATTTGCAACATGAACCCCCAACAGAAACTCTATAAACGATGTGAGAGTAATTATATTTTAATAATGTCTTAAGAGAAGACGTATTAATTAGTTGTATATTAAATCCGTGGTCCTCATGATAGAGGCATAATTAATAATATATTGCCTTAAGGATGATCTTCCAAAACTACATATTACTAAATAAAATTTTAGCAATTTGCTATCAAACCAAGGACATTATGTACACAAGTGTTTGTAATAAGCACTGGGGGATTTCATTCCAAAGAGATCTTACACGGCCATGTATACTTGTCCTTAAAATTGACACGAGTTGCATTTTTATATGCAACAGCAGTTTGTGCGTGATAAGTTCACATTGCTCCCAGCAAATTAGAACACCTGCTGCAAAGACCAGATTTACCAACGAAATCCATGCTTACTTGAGAGGTAAGCCAGGTTGTATATACCACCCGCTGCTTTTTGAAGTCTCTTATCTCTCGAGTACTGGCCTCACAGTGTGGTTTCACAGAAATCGATATTGCACTTGATGTGTGTTGTGTTGCAGAATGCTGGATACTGTACAGTCCAGTTTGTCGGTTGTTCATTGTGTGAAATGTCAGAAAGGATGTCTCAAATACTGACAAATGGACCGAAAAAGTAGTGACGGTAATTGTTATTTAGATTCTTAAAAAGTTTACAAAAATTATAGCTATTGGCTACAACTGTGAAAAACTGAACCCTATGTATGGTACAACAATAATAACGAGAATTGCTTTCCAAAGATATTCTTTCGGGATAGCCGTGTCGAGCGCTCCCCCTCTCTCCTTAGCAACATCTCAAAACGCCCTGTGGATGCCTCCAACGTGGGAGGCGAAACGTACATCGAGCCGTGAAAACCTACATCAGACCAATAATAATAATGATTTACAGCCCTTTGTCAATTCAATACTGGATGAAGGTCTCTGCATGCTGTGTCAGTAAGAAGGATTCAGGACCAGTTCAGATATATACACATAAAAATATAATCAGTGACGCTTTGTTGAATCATGACTGTGTTGAGTTTTTTCTTGTACTTGTGCACCACTGCCATCACGCACAACGTCACCAAATAATTTGATCAGTTATGATATGACTCGCTACGAATGTTTACCTTTGCTTGGAAATTGAATTTGAGTCACCAGGTTCACAGCGGAGTGCACTAACCATTACACTACCACTCTGACCCATATACAGTAGGCATTGAAGTTTGGAACATTTTTTGTTTCAAAGTGGAAACTGTATTGAGAGTTTCGTGTCTCCTTGCCATCTCAGCTCATCCATACAGCCGTTCACTGATTTTGATATTTTACTAAATCAGGATGCAATAACGCAATGAGCAACATCGACATGTTAGTCCATTGTGTAATGGTTTGCACACCGGGCTTCCTATCCAGAGGATGTCGATTTGTTCTGCCGGCACGTCAGTTGAAGCAATGAGCCTATCAACCCAGCAGTATAAGTGGGCATGCCACAGTTAGTCGAATAATTACTATTATCATAATTCTCTAATCTACTTACAACACTGTACTATGATGCTATTCCCGTAATGTAAATATGTTGTGTACTATATAATTTGTTGGAAAGTTTTATTTAAAACTGATGCATGGCGCCTAGGCACCTGAGAGCAATATGCATTTCGTTCACAAAGGACCTGCACTGCAGTTCACATGGGAAGTAAAATGTGGATGATGAATGCAAATTTAATATTGCGAATAGTGTGCAGTTATTGTTCTCCAGGCAGTTGAAAATGCCTGTGATTTTATGCTGACAGGAAATAGCATTTTTTTTGTAACAGACCACTGGGACTGTGGCATAGAGATTGTACAATCAATACTATATGTGTATTTTTAAGATAATCTCTAAAGCAATGGAACATCCACAAATGGTAAACTTCTATTGTCGCACCGACTAACCTCTTCATTACGGTATTTTTTAAGTAAATTTGTACTAACATGTTATTTTAGTCCAGCTTTTGAATTGTCTCATGTTTTTCTGTCACGTTTTCGTTATTGCGCTGTATATACTGCACTGTTTTTACAAAAGTATAGAGCAATGCATGCAACATAACATTAGCATCCCAAATAATCTTAAACTGTTATCACTAAGTATCCCTACTCTCGGCTAGCCAATAGATTTATAGTGGCAAACAATTCCTGGTCCAGAAAAGCAAGCATGATCACTCAATCATCCTTCAGAGTTTCAAACGCTTTCACTTCGTGTTAACTAGCTAAAGAATAATAATTATACTCATAAAAACGTACAGCTCTTTTGCCAATCTACCGCTAGATCATGATCATGTGGGTGTCTACGCAGGTCAGTGTGAGTAGGTGAAGGGGGGTGAGAGGGAGAGGGTGCAGGGTGCCAGGATCGGTTTACATTTCACTTGCCACTAATGTCAGCGATGGCCGGTAGTTGAACTTTGGTCAGCAGGTGCATAGCGCATACTAAATCTCTGCGCCACTTCCCCCTACCTTCACTAGCTTAGATGTCACTAATTGGAATAACAGGTTCATGTTATATTTATTTTTGGCTGCAACACTGTATTTTTTTTATCGTTTACCACTTTCTCCACATGTTATTTAAATGCAATGGTTTGAACAAATGGCCTGAGTGCTGTCCCCTGATACGTCCACTCCAAGCAAATTATCGATATCTTCTCGTTGCAAAACTGTGCAAGCCACAATATTATTCATGGAACCGGTTTGTCAGAAGGGCTATAAAGTCCCCTTTTATCACGGTTACCAATAACCTCTACGTAGTGAAGATAAGACTTATGTAATTAACTGTATTTAGTTGCCAGTTAGAAAACAATACTGTGTCCACCTTTCCATTATAGATGTTTCAATTACAGTCGGATTATTGATCACACACAGATATTGAGTCTTTTAAAGTCCGCGAAAACTATTTGCCCTGCTATTTATGCAATTGCCCTGCTGATGAAGTAAGGTTATTAAAGTGTGATGGTTTTTTTTTTATCAATGGTTCACACTCCAACTATGATTGGGTTTTTAAACCAGAACCAGGCTCGTCATTTGTGCGCTTTGGTTAATTTGGAGTCCATCCTATTCCTGTGGCACCCCTACCAGTCCCTGTGACACTCATAAACTCAATCTGTTCGAACATTTGCCTGCCAAGTAATCTTCAACAATTGGGATTTTTCCAGCCTCGTGGGGGAAATTCATCACAGCCACAATAGAGTCTCATCGGCAAAGAACTATCTGTTGTCATGTATTTAATGTCCCCAAGGTTTTTTTGTTCCATTTGCTACATTTTCTCTATACCTTTATAAACAATTCCTGCTCAAACTCCAGATTCTCACTTCTCTTTCCACATTGCTGCACCACTGTAATTGGATACTGCTTCTTCAATTCCATTTGCCTCTGGCACTCGCTCCCTCATCGAATTACCTCCACCTCATGCCTCCCATGCTGCAAGGAGTGTATCATCTGTCCAGAGCGATGTCCTGCTATAAATGGGAAAGGGGGGTACTTGGGCAGTCGTGTGTCATCACTATAATTTGTTCCTAATTGCGTTGGTTTTTTTTGCATGACAAATACAAGTTGACATATCTGCTCATACAGTTTTATACACGCCGCTATCATGGTATAACGTGCTATCACCGTACAACACAATGGACTTGCAATTCAAATGTTGCTTTTTCCATTTCCCAGGTGCGGTAATTGAAACAACGGGCAGATATCTTAATACCCATTGCTCTGTCCACCCAGCAGTATAAGCGGGTACAACACGGTCAATAAATGGGCAGGTCGCGTGTGGTGCGGTAAAGTGTAGGTACTCCCATCTCTTCCAAGATATCGGACTATGGTGGAAGAGTAGGCCAACAACCATCTAGAGCAGTGGTTCTTAAACGGGGGTGCACGCATCCCCGTGCGTGCACCTTCAAATGTAAATGTCGACACGGGCAGACAACAAAGCACTCACCATCGTAGCGCACCACAATGCGGGGCGTTGGGTCCTCACTCACGGCAGCTGGGCTGAGGCACAGCAGGGTCAACAGCGAGGCTGAGCGGTGAGGCCATTTTCTGGGCACCACCATCCCAGAGCACTCCTCCACAACCCTGCGACACACAAATATACACACGGGAGAAGTTTTAGACAGTGATTGGCTAATGAGGGAAATCATATGCTATTAGTGCAACGGTTATAACACTGGACTTTGAAATCCAGAGGTTGCCAATTTGATCAGATTTCCCGTTGCGACAGTTGATACGAGGAGCACGTTTCTTAAATTCTTCCCACCACCGGCAGAATATGAATGAGTCCATCACTGTGGGAGGGGTAAAGCGTGGGTATTTCCACCTCTTCCGAGACGTCTGCCCAGCAAGGACGAGTAGACCGAGAATACCCTTTAGGGCAGTGGTTCCTAACCTTGGGTGCACGCACCCCCTGGGGGTGCGAGATGCCCTTGCTGGGGGTGCGAGACATGCCACATTTTGGTATGTGTTGTAATATAGATGTATTGTAATATATGTATTTATTAAGAAGGGGTCCACGAACATATTTTGAGAACCAAAGGGGTGCACTACTATTATGCCGTCCTCTTCGCGGCCCTTGTGCAGCGCTTTGTGACCCTCGGGTGAAAGGCGCTATATAAAATATTGTTATTATTATATAACAACTGTATAGCTATTTCACATGTCAAGTAAAAGATGTAGCATGGCAAAGTGATTCACATAAATCAGCTAGCATAGCTCATGTGTGTTAAACACCTTTGCATAAGCAGTGATATTCATTTAAAAATGTATCTACCTTAGAGGTAGCCAATTGCCCCAGATAGATAGATATTTATTATTACAGCAGAAACTACCCAGTGAGCTTGCATGCTTTGGATGCGAACTAACCAGAGGTTTAACTGTCATACAATGGGCATTGCTATTGATGGCAAAGCGGGTGGGAAAGTGCTGTCCATTCCATGTGGACAAAAGAAGGTCCTTTGAAGGGATCTCAGTGGTACCGCTGTGCTAGCCATTTTTGTGGGCGATTCTCTAGCTTTAAGGGTTGCACTGCTCCGCGAGAAATCCAAATGGGTATGTCGTTTCACGACATGACAATAAGCAATTGGAATACCATTTGGGGGAAATACATTATGTTTAAGCGTTTCTTACACAGCCAACGTTAATTTTCACTTTGATTATGCTTAATACAGTACACTACAGCAGATTACTTTTCACATCTAATTGCAGTTTTAATGTCCCTAAATTTCTCAATCAATAGAATATTCACTCTGAAGTACCCATAAAAAGAGGTAGCCATTGATTAGCTTCATCAGAACATCAACGTGACAACAGTGCCGTTATCAAGTATGCAGTGAGGCATTTTTACATCAACTATTCTCAATTGCGTGCTACTACACAGCAATCACATTACAACATTGAGCTCTGAGTATGTTCAATACATAATGCATATTCAGAAAGTAATCCGATGCTTTATGCCTACAAGGCCTTAGTGACATTATCAAATGAAACTTCACATTTAGTTAGATTGGCTTTCATTCAGGTTAGTTGCATAGCTTTCTGTTCATGCTTCGTGCCGTGAGAAAAAAAATCTGCAAAGACTGAACTTTGTAAAAATGCTGACTATCTGGATAAATTTTCTTGTCAAAAATATGAAAGTTATTATTTTTGCATCAAATATTTAATATCGTGCGAATTCCGGGAAAGAAAAACCTTCAAAGATCATCAAACGTAGTGATATGGAGCATTCAATAGGAAAGGCAATTAGACAACATGGCACTTAGTGTTCATTTATACAAAAAGCTTATCAATATTTGATAGTCAGGGCAGTTTAATACGTGCAAGACTGAGTAAAATATTTCCCATTAGTTACTGGTGCTTGTAAACTAAATCTACGTGCAGTAGATTCTCACTTCATACATCACGGCCGTGAGTGTTCTAATACATTCAAAGCAGTGAATACAGCACGTTAGTCAGATGCTAAGAAACATATTGTCATATTAGCACTAGTTCTATGCGTTCAATGATTAAAAAAAAGACTTGAGACATCACAATGCAAAGGCACTACCAATCTTCCAATCATAATATTGCAATTCTTAACGTTTGGAAAACTGAAATTAAAAACTCAAAATGAGGTAACTTGGTTAAAAAGTGTACTGTAAAACTTGTAGTGTCTGCAAAAGGTAACGACTCATATAAGCATTATTTGTGAATAACCTAAGGCGTGGCATTTATCATCACATGCCAAATGGTGTAATGTTAGCATTGTCGCTGTATTAGTACTGTACTGCAAAAACGACGCTGCAATATACATGATCATTAAAATAATATCTGAACGCACAAAAATACAAATTAACTACCTGACAGAATATTACGTGTCAATTATAAATTAAATACTAAAAAGATATTATTATCTGTATTGCATTGATTGTGCCATACTGTTCTCGGATGACTTCTCAATGGTGTATTGTGTGCATGATTACAATTGTGCTATTATTTTCTGGATATGATTTAAAAGATACGTTTGCAGTGATTAAAAAAGGCAATCATTCCATGTTTTAAACACTGAATATTTAGCTTCTATGACAAGTCGTTCAGAAACGTGGATGATTGACAAAGAAAATGAGTAGAGAGATGCACGCTTGGCATTACATTGAGACAAAAAGAGGATCATATTGCTTAGGGAACAAGCACAGGTTATTTATTGATTGCCTGTTCCAAATAGTAAGTGAGCTTAAGAAAGACATGTCACGAGAAGGAATCATGACCGGTGAACAAGACTAAAGGTTAGTCGACTGCGGTGCACTCAACAACGATGGCACGCTGGCACAGTGAGCAGTGCTGCCGCCTCTCAGCAAGAAGGGCCTGGGTTCGATTGCCGGCTTGCCTTCCTGTGTGGAGATTGAATGCTCTTCCCGTGTCAGTGTGGGGTACTCCGGTTTCCTCCCACAGTCCAAAGACATGCTGCCTAGGTTAACCGTGCCGACTAAATTTCTCTTGGTGCCCTGCGGTGGACTGGCCTCTCATCATGTGTCTGCTGAGATAGGCAACCTGTGGCAAATAAATGAATGAATTCACACTACAAAGGCCTGCTGCATGTACAGTACTGTATTTATCATCATAATAAACACAAATGCATCACTAATGCCGTTAGTTGGTCAAATTTGTTCAATTTGTTCAATTTGACCAACTGACTGTGCTTTAATACGTGTTTGCATCTCGTTTGAAAATGATGGTACTGTATAATTTGTCCGCAAAATTATTGAGCAAATCACCAAATTAATTGGATAACCACAGTTTGTTTACAACTTTTATGATTTACTTTGCAAAATGGATGATACTATTATAGTGCTTTTTATGTTTTAAGATATACGGCAGTTTCGCCATATTTTGGCAAGCCTAGTGTGCACAGAATTGGTCGGGTGGAAGGGCGGCAATAATGGAAAAAAGATTAAAAAGAAAATACACTCTTTATGCAGGATTATGGAGGGGGAGGCAAATAGTGCGTAATAATTGAAGGAAGGAGCAGGCACCCTATAATGATGGATTAATAATTAAAGATGTGAGGACATTACGGTGAGGTGTGGGTTATGTAAATAGAGACAAGGTGCCCAATTTTCTCTGGACAAGGAGTGTTTGTGCTGATATTTCAGAGAGTGGGGGACACAGAGGAGGGGTAATGCGTGTAATGATTAATGAGGAATAACACTTGACCAGGAGAGGTGAGCCGGGGATAAGGATAGACTTTGAGTAGCGAGGTAACTATTGCACTGATTAGCTATCCTAAGCACTGTGTGAGGACCACAGACTTTGGGTGAGAGGTGGCAGTTGTAAAGGTGGCTGCTTGTAGAGTGGTGTTTGGTGGTATAGCAAGTCGCTCACAATCTTAAGGCTGTAAGATCAAATCCTAGTTAGGGCTTGACCCAGCCCATCATCCTTCTAGGGCCAACTAAGTCAATACCACTCAGTGGCGGGCCATGTATTTTACACCTAGGCCTTCAGTGCTATCCACCCGCAATTAAACCGCCTTCGAATAACCTCACCGTGACACTAGGGCTATACGCTACGGTCATTCGACGTAACCACCCCGTATTCACAGTGACAGGAACCTTTATCGAGTGGAATAAAGTGATTTAACACGAGGCTCAACACCTATGATAGTTACAATACACTAATTGCAGAGACATGAATACATGGTGACTTAATCCATCAAGGATGTACCACTATTATGCAGTATGACAGGATGCTGCATCACAAAAAGACATCGCATAGCCCAAATAAATGTCATTACCAAACAAACTCACAACAACTAGTCACATTTACTCATACGACCACCAAGCAAGCAAAAATGCCGTAAAACACAAATAACACAATCACGATTCAACTGGCTTCCTCACAGAGTCGAGCCAAGATGCTAGGCCTAAACGCACATGCCACCACGCAGACTCAAAGGCACAGCCAGGCCACTGAATCTGAACATCATTCGCACAAGCAGCAACGATCTAAAGCAAGCAATACTAATACATACTAATAAATAGCTAGTAACAGGCCCAGCACCAGGATGAAGCCTGCCTGTCTATCGCTCTCCTCCGCTCCGCTTCAGTGCTATGGACAGCGCGGCACCTACACACAATAAACAGCGCTGTCCATGGTACTGTACTGATGCTAATACCTATGCTAGTCTACATCGAATTGATACACACCTAATATCATACCTAATATAATAGCCTACCCTACCTTAATAGTAACAAATAAATTGTTGTATGGTACTCACCATTAACGTACACTGTTGAAATAACTCTGCTATTGAAGACAACATTTAACTTAAGAAGAAAATGTGTGTATATTTATGGTATTAAACGATAAAATACATTAATATTATACATATATTTTATACAGGTATGACTTTTCGTCTGCTACGCGCGTCGTCTGCAGTGCTACGCGGTTTTCCGCGTAGCACAAAGATCCCAAAGCACCCAAAACATTTCCATTTAATTGTTTGTGGCGACCCGCGAAAAATCGAAGCCGCGATGTGGACTGCATCTTTACTTAACATAAGGACAGGTCTGATATAAACAACACAATACACTGGTGGGGAGTAGGTAAAGGGCAAACTATTATAAGAGCACACCTGCCATTGCTCATAAGGCATGTGTTTATAACCAGCTACTAATATAACACAATATGTACAGATGCAGATGGCATTGGGAGCTGATCAATGCATAGTAATGGGAAGAGTACCGAATACACTTGTTCACTGTTTATTGAATAAAGCTCTGCTGTCCTTGGCCGCCCCCCACCCCACCTAGCGAGGCGGCTTGCCAGTCGCACGCTCGCACACTGCACTGCATCAGCGGCTGTCGGCGCTTGTTTTGCTGGCTGTTGTATGGTTGGTAGGTCACCAAGGGTTGCCTCAACAGGGGAACTAATCTCAACAAGGTTCAAGCCAGATTATAGTGCATCTCGTTAAGATAATTATAAAGCACTGCAACTTTATGTTTAGAGACTGTCCCAATGTACATACAAAGTGCATAATCAGTCTATAGGCAATCATGTAATGGAATGGTACCAGAGCTGCCAGTAGCCATTTGGAAGTGATTTAGAGCTCCCATCGCGTAGGGCACACTGGGGCAAGAGGAATGGGGAGTACTGCATGCAATTTCACATTGTACAGCCACAAAAATGACCTGAAGGGAAAGTCAAAGTGGCATAGAGGCTCCAATTTGGTATTTCCCTACAGCGTTACACATTTATTTTTAAATTTGTTCCATAGCAAATTACCGTTTGTGGAGTTTGTTGAAAAGTGGTAAGCCTTTGCACATTTAGTATTCTTTTGGAAACTGTATTAGATCAGTTATCACATTCTCATTTACGAGATAGATCCATGACGTTTTGTTTGTCGGATAAATAATTTAGTATGGTAGCTCATTCATATATTTGCTATCTTATTTCAGTAGATTATTTCCCTTTTTTGAAGGTAGTTTTTTGCCTCGGCAGACACTGAAAATATTGTATCTTTTGATGGTTACTTTTCAAAGCTGTTCTTTCGGGATAGCCGTGTCGAGCACTCTCCCTCTCTCCTTTTATGAAGTGTCACGTCCCACGTTGGAGGCATCTTCAGGCGTTGAGTGTGAAGATGCCTCCAACGTGGCAGGCGAAACATCGTGAAGGAGAGAGGTGCAGCACTTGCCACGGCTAACCCAAATTAACTGCTTTAAAAAGCAACCATCATGAATCAAGCCGTACATCAGCACATTTTATCTTTTTAGAATTACAGTAATTACAGAAATTGAGGGTGAATCATTTAAAGGAATGCCATAACAATCCTCATCCTGGCTGCCGAAGGAGACAAAACCACATACGTCTAGCATTTAAAATACGCTTGTCACCTAACTTTACTTCACTTATCCTATTAATTTCGTATTGCCCTTAAGACATGGGCAGCAAGGTAACTCTACGCGTGGCTGAGTGGCTCAGTCACATCCCCAACCGAGCTGAAGTAGCAGCCCTCAGCTGCTGCTCCACCTCAGTAGTGGCCATACCACGTGGCTCCCAGGGAAAATTCAAGGGCGGCTCGACAGAGGTATCGACAACTGTTTAGCTTTTATTATAACTTGGTTTTAAACTAGAAAGAACAATTCTGTGGAAGCACGCAAGTGGCCCGGAACACTCTTTGCGCAAAGCCACATTAAGAGTACTCTTAGGGTGCTCTCACAGATTTATGTATTTAAAAATCCGCAACCAACCGTCACAAGCGAACTGGTTGTGTGACTGTCCCTCGTGACCACCGCACAAGACCCGGAAGCACCCACAATCTGTCTATCGCTGTCTATCGCTAGTGCTGCAGAGCCACATTTCTGCGCGTTCTGTAAAAGCACTTAATTTTATGTGTCTTATGGCACTCGACCAAATGAAGATTTTGATATACGGCCGTAAGATCAGAAAGTTTGGCCATCCTGGGTAAATGTTCGTAATAGTTTCATGCATTGATGCGTTTTGCTGTGCAGTTTTCTCTTTTGGGCATTTTAAACCCCACTTTCGAATGTTTTCTTTAACCGCGGTGTTCGGGAACCAATATTGGTAGAGTTTAAGATGGAAACACCGAAATTGTGTATTGCTCTGACATTAGGTAATGCTGACAGCCACTGCTGGATGCGTGCGGGTGTTATAGCAACATACAGCACAAGGGAAAACACACATGGGAAACAGAAAGTTGTAATATTCAATATTCTAGGCATAAGCAACCAATACTGTCTAACTTAATAGGTTCAACGTTGAATTGCATGTATGAACACAAATTTACGTTCTGTGCAAATTAGTGATTTTTGTAATTATAAGGTAATTGCTTTCATAAAGTATTGTAATTGTTTTATAATACACTAGAAATATTTTAATGCTATACATCACATTTTGTCGATGATTGATGCAACATTGGATTCAATGTAAAACGTTTTTTTATAAAAGAAATAACTTTTTTATGGAAAAAATATCTATCATATAAGAAGCGCGGTTTGATTAAATTGACATAATTTTAGACTGTCACATAAAAGTATTTTTTCCGTCTTTTATTAAACATGACAATTTTTACATATGGAGTAAGCATTTCAGATTCAAATTAAGACTGCCTCGTAAATTAGAATGGATTCAGAAAACACACCAAGATGTCAAAGACTTGGCACTAGTGTTATGTGTTGCAGTGACATGGCTCCAAAGTTCTGCGTGACCATACGTGAGCCTTTTCTAAATATGCAGAGTCTGAAATGTAATTTCCAAATGGTTCTTACTGAATACATTTCCAACAAAATCACATTTGACAGTGAATATGGTAAATGCATGCCACATAGAAGGTATATTCCGAGCTCTCTTAGATAATATAATGCTAAAAACTTGTGCGGGCCAAGTTGTTGTAATGAATACCCTGCTGGGTTCCATTATTGTGCCCATTTCTTCTTCCAAATCCATATATCCCATGTGCGGAGGAATTTGTAATCAGCCGACACCTCCATTACAGTGGTGCAATAAACCATTCTTGGTGATGTTGCACTGTGATGAATCGCAGTAATTAAAGAACTAATCACCATATTCAGAGAAAATTGGATTGATCTGGTTGTATACATAGGCCGATAAATCACTACATAACTTCACATATTTTTTTTATTGTGTTAGGACATGGCTGTGTTCCTTTTAACAGGTCAGCTGAATGAATAATATCGTTATGGATATGTAATATTCAATACGGATGGGGCAGGATCCAAACATTTTGATACAAAACGTGACATACCTTTTTTTGCACGCTCTAGCTACCAGTGCGTTCACCTAGCCCAGAATTAAATACAAAGCAGAAATTAAAAAGGAACATAACCGCGATACAACTTACAATGTAATGGACTAAAATCGTTCTTATTTTTCCAACCTTCTGTACAAACTTGATGAAATTACCGACTTTTTTTAACATCTTCTCACATAGCAATTAATTTTTTTTCAAAATATTCAGACAAAAAAAATACAACGGCATGCGTAGAGTTGGTCGTATGATGTAATGCCATAGAGAACAACTTTGAGGTTAAAAAACCCGTACTTTCATCAGGTCAGCTGACCCATGAACACTCAAGAGTGGATGATAGAGAGAAATGCTGATTCTGGATGAGCATGAGCAGAATACTAATCACAATTGGGCTCACAGTGAGAAGTTAACTGTAGGTCGTTGTGCCCGGCGTTATAAGAAAAAATATGTACGACCAAGGTGACCCAACAAGTTAAACACTGCAAGTTGTTTTAATATCTCGATTAAAATTAATTCATTGTAAAACTTTGTTGACATTTGAGCATAGGTGTCGGAGACATGTACTAATAAGGTTGTGGCAAGATAAAATAAGCAAAAGCGGAAAAATCCAGGAGAGAACGTGGCAGGTACGTGTTGTCGATATAGTGATGCAAGAAAGGTTGCGCTTGGTAGGAGATGTATGCTGGATGGGTGAGAACCAACTGTTAGCCGATCATCAGGGTAAAGTATGGTTAATCCAACCTCTTCCAAGACGTCTCTCGTCAGCGTTCACGTCGCGATCCCTGTTAGGTAATACTTGGTATTGCCTGCGAATTCTACCAAACACTTCGAGGCCGAGCTGAAAGTCAACGATGTCCAGAGGCTGACCATCGTGCTTCGAAGAATCGCAAAGAAGAAGCATGGAAGTCAGCCCTTATACCATCTATAAAGAGGGATGTCTCGAGCTTTGTATAGTGGAGGCACTTTCGCCAGCAGTGGCATGGGCAAGAACTTGTATGGCTGCACCTTTAGCTGTTAAAATAATTCAATGTATTGTGCATATTTACGTTAATGAGAATAACTGCACCAAATAAAAGAGAGTTTCTGTATTTTAATGAAAACGCAAATCAGAGCGCATTACACCGCGGGAGGTAGACTACTGTACTTTATATTTTAGATCATGTATCTTAAGCATGATCAATGTTACAAAAAGGTGTGCCCAACGTTGGTATCTCATTTTAATTAGCTGAATGTTTACCCATTGATAAGAAGAATGTTGTAATTGAAATCCTTGGACACCATTGATTTATTATTCACATTTTATCAGACACGTCATATTGTGAAATACAATCCTCATCATTTACTCAACATGACAGGAGAAATTAATGGAAAGGATTATACGGATTAACTTGCAAACGGTCCCAGAAGATAAAGGCTCCCAGATTGTCATGAGAATCTGGCAATTTAGCTTGTTTGCTGTCTTTGGTGATAACAACAATAATGCATTGCCCTTTTTCAATGTACTGCTGTATGAAGGCCTCACCATATCATGTTAGTCATGGGGGTGACTTGACCAGACTTCCTACCTCGCTGGCCAGTGCAGGATGGTGTTTACAACTGGGTCAGCTATCACTCGACACTAGCATAAGCTGTAGCTGAGAATTTAACTTAAAATGCTGTGTTAAATCACGTGTCCAAAGTACATGCATCTCACAAATGTATTTCACAAGATTTAAATTCTAAGCATTGTGTAAGCTACTTGTATAAACAGTCAGTCTACCAACGTGAATATAATTTTTTTAAGTCGTTGTAGCAAATATCAAACTTTGGGTTTTCTCTTTATAATTTGCAGTTATTTGGTTCACCCCTTTAACTTTTTATATATGCTTCTCGCATTTCCACGATTTTGTAACTTTTATAAACCTTTATTACTTTAGAACAAAACAAATTATTGATGGATTGCTTGAATCCCTGGGAGTGCAAAAAGCTTTGAACAAATCCTGTTAAAGTATGAGCTTTGAGCCCGAATTGATTTGTTGCTATAAAAATAAAAGCTTACGAATGTTTACTTGGCAATTATTAGGTGGTTTTAATTGTGTATTTCACACACAAGAGTTAACTCTTCTCAATGTCCACCTAAGACCATAACATTTATCTAGAATTTATTGCAATTTGGGGCCAGAGGGTTGGGAGAACAAAAATGTAATTCAATTCTTTTACTTAGTTATGCATCTCACACCTCATGGGCAGTGCAAGAAAACGTACCGTCCAATCCAATCAAATGCTTCAGGACAAGCCCAAAGCTCTGGTACAGTGAATCACGTATTAACCTCCAACAATTGGACTTTCTTGGACATTTTGCAAAGCTTGATTAAAAATGTGATGTTAGCAGAAAATTTAAATTCTGTTCACTGGCATTTCATCCTGCTCCATTCTCTCATTTCCCTCCACCGTTTCCACAACCACCCCTATAACCCATCATATATATTCCAACCGTTCACCCCATACTGTGTTCATATATTGCAGAAAAAAAATGGATTATTCAGCAACTTGTTTAGAACGTGTTAATAGGCACGATTGATGGTAAAATATGCTATAAAGGGGCCACATTTCAAGAATACCGTGTGACACAAATGAGGAGTTGACCCCTGTTGCTTTGCTATTAAGTTAATTAAATACCGCAGCATCGTTAAAAATCATTGCAACACTGAATATATCATTGCAGACACCTTATATAACAAAGCAAATGTTAACAAGGGTGCTACGTTCTCGGCTTGCCGGGTTCGTAGCCCAGCGCGCTGGCCACTGGGCTACCGCTCCCCCTATTCACTCACATTTTAGGAGACACTGCCAGATTTTTGCCGCTCTTAAGATTGCCAGTTTCACGACCTTTCAGTGTATTCTAAGCAGCCGTAATCATTTAATTTGTTGTGTTCCTTTGGTTGGTTTTTTATTTCGTTGTTGACATGCCGTTCTCTTCGTGGCCCTTGTGCAGCGCTTTGTGACCCTAGGGTGAAAGGCGCTATATAAAATGCTATTATTATTATTATATACATTT
>JAZEWU010000007.1:1703941-1714715 GCA_036362915.1 Geotria australis | reverse complement strand
CACCCCGAGCCGAGATTCGAGCCCGGGACCTTCTTGCTGTGAGGCGGAAGCGCTACCCACTACGCCACCGTGCCGCCCTCTATGAAATATATACTAAATTAAATAATTGTCCCAGTACAATGCAGATGTAAGCTCACATCAAGCTGATTTTTATATTTCGTGACCATGAGAGATGGCAACGGTTTAGGGAGATCTTCATCTAGTTCCGTAAAGCCTTCAAGCCCTCCAGCTAGGACTACTGATGCGGCTCAATGCAGTCGTGCCAGGATGTTGGCTCTCTGCCTACCTGCGCCTTCATGGGAATATTTAGTCCTTCCTCTGGCTTGGACTGTTGGTGCGGTTCAGTGGTGCCGTGCCGAGATGTTGGCTCTCTCTCTTCCAATCTGCGTCTGCTCGGGTAGAATTATTATAATTATTATATTCCTGCTGTCTTTATGTCCCATGTCCTATAATTTATCGCTATTGCTTGACTCTCAGTTGATCTGTCTTGATGTTATTGACATGCCGTTCTCTCCACAGCCTTGTGCAGCGCTTTGTGAACCTCGGGTGAAAGGCGCTCTATAAAGGCTATTATTATTATTATTATCTCACAGCGGATGGATCATGGATGATGGTGATGTAAATATACAACACCATGGCACAATTCCTGCTGGCATTTTCCTATTTAGATGGGATAAAACCATGAGAGTTTGCCCTAATAGGACTTTCAGAGGATGAATCCTTTCTCCAAAACATAATTTTCACAAGCGCATCCAAAAACGTAAGTGAGAATATTGAAACAACATACAGTATATAGAACACATTTTACACATTAACACACATTTCCGTGTAAACTTTGAAAAAGCGTTTTTGTTTAAGCATTTTAATGAACCAAATTATTGAATGTACCAATGCAATGCATTGCTCTAGAGGAAACATTTTCCATGGAATCTAACTTACAGAGCGTTTTTAAAACTTAATATAATAAATCTATGCGTTAGCATGACATATGGTGCAACACTATAACTCTGGCAGAGAATTTAATTTAAACTAGGCCAGCAGCTGCAAAATATGAGCTTCGAATTAGTCTCAACCGAGCTGCAAATGCCTTAGCCCATGATTTGCGTTTTTGGGGACGGCAGTTCTGTTGGGAAAAGGCTCACATGGGTCAATAGCCAATTTACCGAGGCCTTAAATTTCCTTCCCAACCCTGGATACAGGCCATATTCATCAGCTGAGTTGTTTCTCTGCCATACTTATTGTCACTATTATGTGAGCGGCCAAATTAATACATCAGTCCAGCAGACTAAGGCTAACGCCGTTTGTTATACAAATTATGCTGTGGTTGGCGCATTGTCTCAGATCATGATAAAAAATACAGTTGCACAAAAAGCTTTTCATATTATACCACGACTTCGTTATTCTCAGCGCTGTAAACATTGTTAAAATTGAATGGACATTGAGATGCTGGGGGTTATTTTTCATTATGAAAGACGAAGATAAGAATATCTTAGTGGCCAAAACCGTTGTTGGAACCACCACGCGTCTCCAACGCTTTTTACCTTCTGCCAATTCCCGTAGGTGCTGCACAGGAGAAGCATGACCTCCGATATCCACGCTATCAGTAACCCGCTATTATGAAAACGAAATATAAATACTGATTTAGTTTGCATGTTCTCCCCATGTCCGCATGGGTTTTCGCCGGGCACTCCGGTTTCCTCCCACCGTCTGAAGACATACTGCCAGGTTAATTGGCCTACTGAGTAAATTGCCCCAAGTGCCCTGCGATGGACTAGCGTCCCATCCTCGGTATACCCCTGCCTTGCGCCCTGTGTCTGCCGGGATAGGCTCCGGCTCACCACGACCCTTTACTGGATTAAGCGGTTTCTGAAAATGGATGTGTAGATGGATATTTTAAATACCATCCCTTATAATTGCGTCCATAGTCTAACTAATAAAGTGAGAATGTACCCTTTTATTCACGATAAATGCCGTCAAAAAGGAAGCGATCTCTTGGATTAGAATGCTCTCCCCCACCATCCCCAATTGTGTGGTTTATTCTGCCTTGCCTGCAAATATTTTACTTAAAGCCACACGTATTATACATTCTGTGAAGGTTTCACCCTGCTATCGCGTCATCATGCCTCTGCTTGTGTAAAGAGGCCACACAAGAGGGAGCACTAGAGAGCTCCTCTAGAGGGAATCTGGTCTACGCTTCTTTACCTCACACACAGCAACCTGCGGTTCGATGAACATAGGCGAGGGGATTTTATTTCAACTGCCATTCCAGGAGATCGACCCGAGATCGACCCGGCAACCTCTGGAGATCAAACTGAATTTAAAGACCTAGTGTCGCTAACATTTCCATCATGGCTGCATTCCAAATTCTGCATACACATTTTCTTAAAACACCTCATCTCTGTAGATTCGATTCTGCTAACATAACATGCAAACAACGATCAGCCAAATTTTTTCACCAACATCGGATCTTTGAGATACGACACAAATGTCCATAAGCATCCACCTTTTGCTCACACCCTCCCCTTAGTCAACAGTCAACAAAACCATAATCCCCCTCTACACTCATCGCTGTAGCCGTCCTTTATGGGGAGCCTCTGACATTAATCCTAGTTTTCATCGCCAGAGAATCATCTATTTACATGTAAATATATTCTCCCGCGACTGTGTTCAGAGGGGGGGAAAAAAGGATTATAGTATTGTAACATGATTTAAATCTCTAAATCGTAAAACTTTTATTGTCTGTCCAATCTCAACCCCCCCAAACAAGTAGTTATTGTGCAGTATTCCACAGCTTAAAAGGCAGTAATAATCATATATGTTCATCTCTTTGTTAATCCGCTGCAGGATGAAAGCCTTCCCATGCTGTGCAATAGATAGATGTTTATTATTGCAGCATAAAAATACCTAGTGAGCTTGCAAGCGTTTTACGGGATTCCTGCGACACAACAAACATGCGAAAAAAGTATGGGTAAACAATCCCATGCTGTGTCAGTCATGAGGAATGACAGGGGGTTGTTTACCCATATTTCACCGTGCTGGCCAGTGTGGGTTGGTGAAAGAGAGGGTCCAGGACTCGTACATATATCACTGTGCATGTGGCCCAGGAATGGAACTGAGGTTAGTGGTTTAGAACGCAGTGTGCCACATCATCTTTGTATAAAAGCCAGTCATAATATAATTAAGTATATCACTTGAACATACATTAGGAATGTCTACATGTTCCCGCAATAAGGATGCAATAGTAGAGATGTATAGGTTAGACTAGAATAAATCAGCTGGTGCTGGAACGTCTAATAGAAATCGTCACTCTATGGTCTTTCCTATCATGGCTTTATAAAAACCTAAATCAAGTGAAAATGTAATCCTCTCTCCATTTATCCTACTAGAGGAGGAGGCTATTTGGTCATATATGATACACTGCAAAATCACATATCGTGACTCGTGTCAACTTTTTTTCAGGATGGACGGCATCTTCAACCCATCGATGTTCATAAACATGGCGAGCATCATCCGTCAGCGACAGTGGTGACCCTAGCTTCAGCATCACAATTTCCAAACGATTCAAACACAATATAACCGTGCAACCCTGTACAAGATTAAGCGGTTTCTGACAATGATAATTATGACTATCTGTTTGGATTTGTAGTCCACTAGACCTCTTACCGTTATACCATTGTAGCATAATTTTTCATTATAAGCTTAGGACAATACGTTTGACACACAAACATTTGCCTAACAGGCAGGCAAGGTTTATTTTAAATCGACATAGGCACCAGAGCGTACCTTTAAAGAACAGAACAACAATCCATTATATTATCGTCTCATCATTAAGGGTCTGCCAACATTAACTTTAAAGCAAAGACGTGTGAGCACTATGGTGGGTAGGGAGACGCGTTTATGATGAAAGATTGATGGATGATATCCCATTAGGCTATTCTGTTTCTTGTAAGACAAGTCAGTGGAGAATAACTTTGTACATAAGTAACTTGTGTTATCTAACGCTATGAACTTGAATGCATCTTCTAAGTGCGAAATCCCACTTTGAAAATTGAACATTGGTAATAATTACTAGTGTTTTGAGGTCTCATTCATTTTTGTATTATTGTAGCAGCAACAAAAACTTGCAATACCATAAAACATTATTTTAGGTAAGCATTTGAACGAGAGCTGTGCTTGCTCTTAAATGATTCAGTGATTTCAAATTGCGCTATTCTATATCACATGGTTCCGTCATTTTAAATTATATTTCAGTGCGGACGATGTTCATTGCCGCCAAATCTGTCCATCATCTATGCAAATACAGTATTTAAATAAGCAGGCTTTAAGGATGATTTAATTTATTACTGCATAATGCAAAGACAAACTTTGCGTTAAACAGTAAGAAACTGTTTTCACAAAACTCCGTTTGTGCAAGGTGGTGACCAATCCAAGTACTACCGAGGCTCAACCCTGCTTAGCTTCTGAAATCTGATGCAATCAGCGTGCATTCCAGTTGATATGGCTACAATTAAATATAACTAGCATTAAATGTAACACCAACATCTGCACACTTTAAAAAAAATGCTTACGCATAATTTGTGCATTCTATCTTATTGGAAGCAGCGTGTGTATATGCCGCTATATACACTTGCATCAACCATAAAAGTCTGCATATTTAAACACCAGAGTCTATAACATCTTAACGTGCACTAAAAATCTGCAATAATCTAAATCTCAGCCACAATTAGCATTACGGTACTTAAATTACAAATCAAATGTGAAAATACAGCATCGCTATGTAGTGCAATGAATGTGAATTTCGTGGGGTTGGCCTACACGTTATGAAAGCTGGGGCCCCATCATTATAAAAATTCAGTCGCAGGTGAGGCCAAGCATTTATTAGAGCTGCAAACCAAATGCTTTGGTCGGTGCTAAACTGACAATGCGACTGCCAAACATAGTGATAATAAATCCAACAGTCTACGGAAGGGATCGGGTGCAGTCACATTGAAACCACACTGTCCATTCCACAAGTGTGACAAATTAATGCATTATACTGCCATGTTTCACAGCAGTTTTATGCAAGCACTTAGAACATGTTGTCATCTCGTTGCGAGAATATCTGACATCACTTACAAATTCAAATTCTTATACTAGACGTATGCAGAATATATTCAGACAATTGCCACCACAGCACAGGCTAAATTGTGACAATTTACTTTGTGTTATATGAATTTGTATCAGAAGGTAAATTACTATAGGGTGGGGAGGGGAGAATTTAAACGTATGTTGAAATCGGCACGGTGGCGCGGTGAGTAGCGCTGCAGCCTCACAGCAAGAAGTATCCAGGTTCGAATCCTGGCTCGGGGGCCTTTCTGTGTGGAGTTTGCATGTTCTCCCCGTGTCCGCGTGGGCTTTTGCTCGGCACTCCGGGTTCCTCCCACAGTCTAAAGACATGCTCCTGCATAGGTTAATTGGCCTGCGGACTAAATTGCCAGTGCCCTGTGATGGACTGTCATGCCATCCTGGTTATAGCCCTGCCTTGCACCCTGTGTCTGCCGGGGTAGGCTCTGGCTCAACACAACCCTGTACAGGTTTCTGATAATGGATGTATGGATGAAATCATTTTTATTCAACCACACACACCTATTAATATGGTCTTTTTTTTACAAACAAAAACTCAATATAACAACTACCGTTATCTAGTACATTCCCTCTATGCTAGGTGGTTTGTTACATCGTAGAACCATGATATATGGTGACGTTTTGGGGCACCTTAACCCGGCAGTAGATTGATCATGACTCATGATGATGATGATGACTATAGTTTTGATTATTAAAGCTTCTACTCTAAAGTTCCATTACTGTTTGTTTATAGAGTGCTTCCGCACTCGATGTTGAATGCACCTCTCAGCGGCTAATCGAGACAGATACTTTATTTTTCCTGGAATATCATGCCTGCAATTTTGCAGCATTTCTGAGTACCATCTGCATCGATCCATTGCACAACTCGAGCCTGATTATCATTCACTTAGAACGAAACTTCAAACCTTGTCCAAAAATCTAAAAGAAAAAAAGGTTGGAAGAAGTCAAGTCTAAAGTAATTCATCAATCATCCCCGGCAATAATCTCTCTAATGAGCACTCCCCGGAGGTGTAAAGAAGGTTAAAGGCATTGAATCGCTTCGCTTGGCACAGGCACCAGGAGGGAGACAGCCGTGGGTAAAATTGCTATGAAAACTTACATATATCACACCCGCAAGTTCTAAGCCATTGATATATTTTAATACAGCCTCCAAATTTAAAATTACAAATTGCAGTAAGCCAATAATCAATACAGAGCCATTGCTTTAATACACCAATTGTGTTTATCACTCACTGTTGAAATAAATATGGGTGGTTGGAACACTTTTGTAATTCTGTTTTGGCATTGTTATCTTTGCCAATTGTAAAAAAATCTATACTTCTAGAAAACATTTCCTGCAACAAATGAATGTTTTGACATGATTTTTTGATGCTTGCCACAGAGTGGTAAGAGGGTGCTAAAATAGGTCACATCCATACACCCTGCATACCCTTAACTGGCTCTTGGGGCAAGTGTTGTTAGCGAGTAGCACCTATAAAGGTCGACATGGTAGACAAGGAGGTGGGTGGCCAACACCATGCCTGGCTGCATTTGTCGCCCTAGTGACGATGTTTACACATCACATTAGGTACTAATTTGAGGCCGAGTCGACCTAAGGGAGGCCCAGGACCAGTTCAGATAATCGTCACTGGTGTTGGCCGTGAGCGTGACTAACTCGGGTCACCGCTCCCCACACTCCCACACACTCAAATTCTCATGCACGCATACACATGCACCATGCTTATATATCATCACAGCATGAAAAACCAAGGCGATCAAACGTAGTCTTTGTTATACTGTAGTATTAATACTAAAGCAAGAACTGCTCGTGAAACCTTCCGTCAAGCATCCTCCATTAAATTCAGTTAAATTATATCGCTAAATACCCATGGTTTTCTAGAAAACCAAGGTCATATGTGCTTGTGTTTTTTTCCCAAATTATATATTAACGCAATAACAAATACCAATTGAATTAAACATCCTGCATTGAGCATGGGAAAGTTATAAATATCTAGGATTTTTGTTTTACTGCTGACTTACACGCACCAAAAGCCTGCCAGACAGGATACAAGGATATGGGAAATTCGTTGCCACAGTGTTGCGTGTCAATCCACATTTAGAGGATTACAGCAAGAGCGAGAGGCGGGGTGGGGGTGGGTTGTGTAAGAGTAAAGTAGGGTGGAGTAAGGTGGTGGAGAATTGGGTAGGTGGTGGCACATGTATATAAAACAAATTCTTGACCATCCGTCAGGCGTCTGGAGCCAATGCTGCGCTGGACATTTCTCAGGCAGGACCGACAGCTCTGAAATGGGCTGTCGGTGATGATGATGGCGGCCCTGCACCTTCCTCCCTCCCTCCCATCGGGTAGATGATGGAGTGTGTCGGAGAACTATTTAGCGCCCGCTAGCCTCCCACGCGTCCGCTAAATTGTTCACGCGCAAGGGCTCGCCACTCGTCTCGGGCTGATTCCATTTACATCCCCAAGGCCATCCATGCCTCCCTCCCCCCCTCTTAGACGCCATAAACAGTGGCCCGTGCGCTAAAGTGGCGATACTGGAGGGCTCAGTCACTCCCTCTCCCATCTCCATCCGCTCTCTCTCACTCCTGGTGTTCCTCTTGATTTCATATAGAGCTTTATAACCTTATTTACTATTGTGAATGACAGTCAATTTATGGTCTCCTGCTGTTAACGACATTCCCCCAGAAAGTCTTAATCTATGCCTCCAAGTGTAATTCTATCATATTAAGAAACATAATTATTTTAACGCATCTGTATTAATGAGCATACATTCCATAAACGTTAATTGTCTGCTAATTTACGCCCAATACGTTTACTTATTGCGTAACAATATAACAACGCTTTCTACACATGACATACAATAGAACAGGACCACCCTATATACAGTACAGCATTTATTAGGACAAGATTCGCATTAGTGATTCAGTGGTGGTAGTCAGCCTCAGACGTGTTAAAAAAAACCGCCTTATTAAATCAGCACCACATGTTTCAGAATTCAGAGCTGAGTCTTAACCCAACAGTCTGGAACCCTACTGCTTGCGCTGCCCAGTTTCTCAGCACTCGATACAGTATTAGCATAACCCCGAGCCTATCGCCAACCCCAAAGGAGCTCCTGGTCATGTAATTTAAATATAATTGCATAATTTTCTGAAATCTGTCCACTTTCCATAAGCACTTCCGCGGCGAAACCGTTCCCACCTATGAGTTTGCAGTTTGATCACCTCTACATTTACGAGAGGGGTACATATGCCCACCAATAATATGCCGGTCTCAAAATATTTAGACCGATGAAATGTAAATAATTAATTCATTATTAGCACCCGTTTAAACCCGCACAGGGTGTGGTGAGCTGGAGTCTCTCCCAGCAGACACCGGGTCACGGGAGGCTACACTCAGAATGGGACAGCAGTCCGTCACAGGGCACCGGGGACAAGTTGGTCAGGCCAATTAATCTAGGTAGCATGTATTTTGGCCTGTAAGAAGAAACCGCAGTAACCTGGCGAATACCCAAGTGGACATAGGAAGAACATGCAAACTTCACAAAGGAAGGCACCTGAACTGGGAATAGAACCTGGGATCTTCTGGTTCTAAGGTGGCAAAATGACTATGTGCCACTATGCCAGTCCACAATGAAGGATTATATAGTGTAATACGAGTATTTAGACACATCGAATAACACAAGCCAAATCAAAATAATTTCAGTCGTGACTCACTGTTCTTCAATTTGGAAACAAGGAATAAATATAGTAACAAACCTTTCCACACATTTGCTATTTCGCTAAAATAGTAAAACCTACCATTAAGCCTTTTTGTTCACCCGATTCACAATAGAAGTGGTTTTTAACCATATATTGTGCCTTGAGATAGACTTGTACACAGATTCATTGTAAATACAAATTGCGTTTTATGATAGCTGCTGTGAAATGAACATGTTCACAGTTTGAGGCGGAGTAATGTGTTAAGACCAGAATAAAAAGACAAAGGTATAATGAAACATAACAGCATATCTGAATGCAAAACACTGACAATGCAGAAAAGACCTTGGGCCTTATTGTGCTTAATTCACCAGAGGAAACGGGCAATTTATAATGAAATAGAGTAATTTATGGGCAGATTGCTTCCGCATTGCCGGATATTTCTGCAGAAAGAGTCAGGAGATTGCAGTAAACTAAATGACCCAGAACAAAGCATTCAGTAACCTGACAGCTCATACTACAAGGACCTTCAATGCATACAAATGTCACGAATTGCACCATAGAGCGAACATTTTACATGACTTGTCATGTAGATGACAATAGCATTAATACGAAAAAGTGTTCGTTTTAATTTTTCTATTCCAATACAAGAATATTAAATAGATACATTATTTGGTGATGCTGCATTGGCAGTGGTGTGCAAGTATAATTAACAAAAACAACTCAACACATTCATCAATAAAACTGCCATAAAATAAAATATATGTAATTGGTGACATTTTGGGCAATGGCCCTGTGCTATGAAGAAGGCATATTGCCTGAAACGTTACCGATTACATATTTATTTATTTAAGGCCACAGTATTGACGAATGGATTGTTTGTTTCTGTTAAATAAAATCACATTAATATAAAACATATGTATTACACACACCCTTTTGCTATTAAATATATGCTCACCTAGTATTTGCTGAATGTATTACATGACTTATCTTTAGAAATGTTCTCACGTTATATTAAGAGTAGAGTAAAGGGTACGTTTTTAAAATCTTATTTATTAATCTCAATTGCTAGAAACCCACTGATATCTATCAATATGGGGAGAAACTAAATTGGAATTTCTGCTCGTTTAAACATAAAGGTTACACACAGCTTGCTGTGCAATTTGTTGTGCAGTTGTTTGAAAAAAGAAACGACGACCTGAAAATGGAGCTGCAATGTTCTAGCGCTTGCAGGCATGTTCATGAATAACGGCAAACAATTCACATAGACATTAGGTAAATCAATGGCTCTGCTGTGTCTGCACGGACTCGCAGTGCAGTGCATACCAGGAGGATTCTAAGCCTGACTACAAACAATGCGCCGTTTGACACAAGAGATGACCTTACTGATCAGGAGCGCTCTACGCTTGACAACAGGTGACACCTGCAACCGGTTTTTTCTCATTAAAGTATTATCATGATGGTCAGCCATGTGACCCACTTAACGTTTGAGTGTGACCCAGATTGAGGCAAAGAACTTTGCCATTAGAAATCATTACTAATTTTTTTATGGATTAATATTGGCTGACGTGGAAAAGCATGTCATAGAATATTTCTGAAAAAGTGAAGAGAAAAAAACTCATCTAAATAATGATTTTTGGATCTCCAAAATAAATCACCTTAAGGGCTTTATTCTGTAAATCACTATGGATTCATCAACATCTCATTTTACGGTATGCGATATATGAAAATCTCTGATGCAAAGTTTACGTAACTATATCATTGTAGCCCCTCCCCCGGGGCTACAATGGCGGCGCGTTCCCTACGCTGCAGCCACTCTCAGACCAAAAGTACGGTGTTTTCATGTTTTTAATGTTCGGTTTTTTTACGTCTACTTCTTCATCAAGAGTCAGCTGCAGCCGTCAGTTACTGCTAGACACCATTGCAGAACGACAGTGGACAACCTCTACCAACGCAG
>JAZEWU010000007.1:1666375-1703320 GCA_036362915.1 Geotria australis | reverse complement strand
GTAAATCTCGGGGCACACGATCATAGGCTTTCTCCAGATCTACAAAACAAATGTAGACTGGATTAGCAAACTCCCATGACCCCTCAATTATCTGTGAACGATACCCCAAGATATTTAAACTCCTCCACTAAGGGCAACTGCTCTCCCCTCACAGAATCCAATTCCCAGAAACCTATGCCATACAACATTGTACTAGCACAGTTACGAGAGTGCAATGGTATGTACAAATAACAAAAAGTGGCGTTAAATCAAATATGCATTTTTAGTTTTTTATCCATGCTATAAATTAAGTTACCAATCATCTAGTTAAAATGTCTACTTTAGCTTCAAAACAAAATAATGTACCGCTTGCTGTCGACAGCCATTCATATTTGAGCATGTTTTTGTTTACCATGGCTGCCAAAATATGGTTGGAATAAAAACCCATTTTGTGTGCCAGGGTGCCCCCACCGAGAATGACCATCTGTTATGGTTTGTTAATCTCCTCTCAATCAGCCAGCATTCCTGGGTGGGTGAAACTCACCCAGAGCCCATTAATGGCATTGACAAAAACAAGGGCAATATGTGGCTTTACCATTCTCATAGGTTTAGTAAAACATGTCAAAGTGATTTCTTGCGTAAATGAGCATTAGTGTGGTGCTGATCTGACAGCGCTGAGCCATTGGGGAAAAATCCACATTCCTATGACAATCATTTGTTTACTGACCCACAAAGTGGTACCTATTTTATCGACCACAGAAGGATGATGGGCTAAGTCAATCTCGAACAAGGATTTTAACTCAATATTCCGATTGCAAGCCACTCGCTCTACCACCGAGCCACCTGGCATGATGCATAGGCTTAAGTTACATTATAACTCGTGAGTCCAAACATACCAAGCAAAGAATACATTTCCCATTGCACTCACAATATAGTTCTAGAATGGTAACGTTCATAAAATGTAAGTGCATGATGCACTGTAATGCGTTTCACATATTGTAAAATGGAATTATAATGATGGGAGTATACATTTTATTTTTCAACCGTACACACAACGTAATGCTGCAATATCAATGCTCCACATCTATACTGCAACATGACCTTTTGTATAACCTTGTATGAGCAGACTATCAAGGCTGTTCCATTATGTGCATAACAGGTGAGATGAGAGAATGCATCCCCAACGCTCTCTCCCTGCTGGTTAGAAGCACATGTCAGAGCATAATGCAATTATTATGACTCCAGTGTGCTTTTGAGAGTATAGAATTCAACTATACAAATACAGTATTCTATAAACAATGCAATGCATAGTTCTGCACATTACATTATTAAATGGGTAGCGAAAGTAAGGTATCTTAATTGCATAGTTTTACTGATCTTAAAATATACTGTAGTGTACTCAGCCTTATTTACGTGTTATGTTGCTGCCCTATGATGATCATCATTATTATTCCTTACTGGATGAAGACCTCCCACACTGACCCAATTGCCTCCAGCCCTGTGCAGCTGTAATCCATCTTACTTGCACATTTCCCCTAATTTTAACCATTTCCATTACGGTCGGCTCTTGGTGCATTTTTTAATGTTTGCCTCATTCTACCACAAGATTTGTTCACAAGTTATATTGGTTATAAACACGTTATACAAAACACCTTCACCTTTCTCTACTTAGCGGGTTTAAACAGCAATGATGATGATGACAATGACTGGTTATCGAGACTAATGATGGAGTGAGTGGCAGCCAAAGGATGAAGCACGTCTGATAAGGTTGTCCACTGGAGACAAAGTGATGAAATAGCTCGTGCAGGCACTGGATGAATTGTTACATCACAGGACCATGAGAGATGGTGTTGACTTGGGAAGGGCTCCATCTAGCAGTCGATAGATCATGGCTGATGATGATGATGATACTGTACTGAATGTGGAAACAGTTACCAGAAACAAGTACAAATGTGCAATGCTGTATTTCAGAAAATGGAAGTCGTTTAGAGTGTGCTTTATTTTGAGCACCATATATTCGCAAATACTTTCACTGGCTTAAAGTTTCCTCCCCAATAACAGACAAAAATGCCATTACAGAGAGTGTATGACTGTTCCATTGGTTCTTTAACGTCATAGCAGTCAGTTATAAATACACACAAACATTTGGAATTATTTATTAGAAACTGGCTTGTCAGCTGAATTTCCATATCAACATTTGGCCTGTGGCCTTCACGCTATGTCTATGCCTGTGGTCTAAAATATAATTTCAACTAAATTGTCAATTGCCAATTCGTAAACGGAAAAGTGTGTACTAAAAAAGCAATGTTTGCCCTCACCCCCAAACAATTACCGTCGTATTACTGTTTGTTATACTGTACTGCCTTGTGTTCATTTTTCTGATGAAAACAACAGGAAAACAGTTTGAAACATTATGGTTGCTTTTCAAAGGTGTTTTTTTTAGGGATAGCCGTGCCAAGCGTTCCCTCTCTCTCCTTTGCGACGTTTCACCTCCCATGTTGGAGGCATCGTCAGGCATCGCGAAATAGAGAAAGGGAGCGCTAGATACGGCTATTCTAAATTAACAGCTTTGAACAGCAACCATCATGCCTCGAGCTGTGAAAACCTACATAAGTAAAGTTTAAAACATTAATGCACATCTTTTAATATTTTGTTTGCTATATAAATGACACCAACATCACTAAACCACAGCAGTTATATATCCAGTCAGCACGTCTCTCACCTCAAGTCAAGTTTATCGCTCACATACACATGAGATACATGGCAGTGAGATGCTTTGTTCCCGTTCTCTCTCAACCCTGTGCAAAACAATGTGAAAAACAATGAAGTGCATTTAAAACTGTCGTGCCATAGCCTCCATATTTTCAAGGCAGAGTTTAGCGGATAACTTCCTGAAATGTTCTCAAACCTACTTCCACTCGAACCGATACATTGCGTTGCAAGATTGCTCATGTCCAGCTTGTCTACCCTCCATCAGTATGACTACACACTTCCAAGTACTTTGCAGTATGCAATTAAAAATCCTTTTAGATACGTAACAGTGCCTGCCCTACCATTGTTGGCTTACGGCTAAAATAAAACACTCGGATGCCAAAAAATATAAATGGTTAGGTATCATGATCCAAAAATTCCATTTGACACCGTGTAATTGGTTAGCGCACGTGATTAGCTATCCAGAGCTGCAGCAGTTGAAACAATGGTGAAAATGTCTTAAACGCCTCTGTCCACCCAACAGTATAAATGGATGCACCACAGTTGGCCTTCTAAGGTGTCTAGCCAGTGAAGAGTAGGCCAAATACCTTCTAGAAAACATCTCGTGGAGGGCGTTCCACTGTCAGTGGTTTGAGCGAGCAATTGCAGGGCTGCCCCATTACGATTAACCACACATATACTCAGTCGCCTTTGCCTAAACCCAAACTCAGAGGTTGTAGATAACATTTTAAATGTTAAATACATTTGCTCTTTTAAACAAATACTTCATTAGTGTTTGTCTCAATCGCTTACTCTTTGTGCGGGCTGAAATCACTTAAAGGAGATACAATTTGCAAGCAGCCAAGGTTAATTTACCTAAAAAGCAAGACCAACTGCTTCCACACGGCAAAAGCATACTTCTTTTGAAAGGTATGCTCAAAGGAAGCCTTTAACCAAATACACTTGGGCATTGGACACAAACCATTTCGTGGGACTGCCATTATTAACTTCAGTTCCCATAACGTATAGAGGCAATAGATTCAATCTGCTCTATCACGTCCCAGTACAGTCTGTTCAAATCATCTTCATGTAGGTCCTACTGGAAAATCTGACCCAGAGTTAATTTTAGACACGAAGAATAAAGACTATTCTGATTGAGCTTTCCAATGTGTTTTCAGCTAGAGAGCTGATTTAGCTCCCCGATGGGTTAATCATAATTACGTCTGATGTTTTGCTCCATGTACTGGGAGCTTCTTCAGGAACTGATTGCTGTGAGTGAAGCTTTGGACGTCATACTGAAGAACACTAAACAGCACAGCTAGTAAAAAACACACAGATGCAGTCGTACAATGCTGATTTGTACGAGGTTTGGGCAGTCTTGTACCTAACCATTTTGCCTTGCATCTCCAGCCTAGATAATTCAACGATGGTTACATTCCTAATGGTTACATATGCAGATGGCACCACAATAAAAGATATATTTTACACCCCCAGCTGTCCAATCACATGCATGTAAACACCGGCTCGAGTCTCCCGACCAAGCGCATGTAAACTGGTCCCGTCTCCTGATATCCTGGCTAACGAACTATATTTGGTTATTACATTCTTGGTCTACTCCATTTAGCGTTATAATATATTAAAATGTTTTTCAGCTAACGTTTAGAGTTAATGTGTTGGATTTTTTTGCACGTATAAATGATTCCCTAAGAGTAAAATTGCCCGAAGCACAAGCTACAGTTGCTTTGGCTTCCTATTTTTCACATTGGAAAAGTCACAAATATGCAGAGAAAACGATATTTAGAACAGAAATAAAAAATGCACTACATTTATGCTTATGTAGTCTTTGCTCGGTGTTCTTTTGCAAATGTCTTTACCTGGCTACCCACCTTATATGATTATAGTGCATAACATTTCAGAGCCATTTCGATCACGTTTTGGCCTGGCATCTAGACACCTACTTAATACGTAGCACTGCTCAACTACATCCTGCTCCCCTCTTATCAACAGCTTGTAGCAACATCTTCTTAATTCAAGGCAGCATACACACCGACGCAGCGCATGTATGGATCTTATCAGGACAAAAAAACACATGTATTCCTTAATGACCTCTTTCACTGGCAACTTCATAGTTGTTGTATGGCCAAATGTGTTCAGCCACCATTAAAACAAGATATGTTCCCACATCAAGTCGTTACTTGATCTGTGACATCATTGTTTACATTAGTTTTATTCCACAGACAAATAATGTTCTATATTATAGGATGACTTCTTTAGCTCTTTGTCAATCCACTGTAGGATAAAGGTTTTCCAACACTGTGTCATGCCAATGTCAACAGCATAAAGAGTTTTTATCTGATGTTCATTTACTGCTAATTGCTCGTATAGGCGTGGGGAAGATGAGTATCATGCAGTGTATACATCTATACTCAATATCCTCCCACGATGACAAACGTTTTCGTAATGGCCTACTCTCTACTCTCTGTGACAATTTCAGCGGTGACCGCTGGGTGATCGTGCATGGTGCTGCAATCCATATTCCCTTCCTATATCAATAATTGTGACGTAGCACTTTCAAACCGAGCTTGACAATATTATTTTTGATAGATGCCTTTCAAAGCTGTTCTTTTGGGACAGCCATGTCGAGCGCTCCCTCTCTCTCCTTCGTGACGATTCACCTCCCACGAAATTACAGCTTTGAAAAGCAACTGTTGTGCATTGAGCCACGAAAACCAACATTAGCACAATCTATTTTTTATTCTATGACCTTTCCTATAGTCTGATTGGATTTTACTATAACAAGTTTAATTATTATTGCTGTTTGTGGTTGTAATCGTTGTTATTATATTCTTATCAGCTTTCACTCTTTATTGTTATAACATTTTAAACTTGGAATGTTGCATATACAGCGCTTAGAAATATTTCGATATTGAAGATGCTGCATAAAATTGAGATTATTGTTGAAATACGTACACGTTTGTCACACCTCTGTCCCTATTACCCTCAAATAGCATGTTTCTCCCAACACGGCATAGATCACTTTAAGATTGACAAGCAGGTCGGTGGAGTTTCTCCTGTGAATTTCTCTTTTTCACTCTGCTTAATAAAAACTCACCCATTAATGTACCGGCAAAACATGATGCATTGTTACCGTGACCCTTGATAAATACCCAGAGTCCATGACCAAACATAATTCACGAAATAATTACTGCCCAGTACATATATCCACATACGAAGTGCTCTGCTAATGGAATACAATGTTTGTGCTTGCAAATTAAGCAATACAGACCATGCTTGATGCTGGTATAATACGTGACTTACCTTGTAAACGTCTCAAACTAGAATCATGTCCGTAACATCATAATCATGTCCGTAACATCATAACATCATAGTCACGCAACCAACATAAGTTGTCAATCATAGTAAGTGGTTTGTTCCTTCTTCTGTACAAGATAATGTTGTGTTCATTAGAGTCAAGGCCATTTTACACATCGAGGGTACGATTCATACAGCTTTTTGCCCATAATTACATCACTTTCCGGCAGAACGATTTGCGTATGTGAGTGTTTGTGTGTGATTAGCATGTGTCTGGGAGTGGTGGCTCAGTGGTTAGCGCGCTGGGCAACAAATCTGCTGGCCCGAGTTCATATCCCGCTCACGGTCAACAACAGTGACGATTTTCTGAACCGGTCCTGGGCCTACCCTAGGTCAACTCAGCCTCAAATTAGTACCTGATGCGGCGTGTAAACATCGCCACTAGGGAGACAAAGGCGGCAGGGCGTGGTGCTGGTCACCCACTCCTCGTGTGCCGTGTTGACCTGCATAAGTGCTCGCTAACGGCACTTGAGCCTACAGTCTGTTAAGGCTATATGGGGGATCTTTGTCTTGATTAGCATGTGAGTGTGTGTGTTCGTATTTAAGATGGACTGAGCCTCATTGGTCAGCTTGGTGTCCTAGCAGGGCAAGCTTGCTGACATCAGCATGCAAATTCTCAGATTCTCTTTGACACTGCCCCGGATACAGATTAGCTGAGGGGTTATTTGGCAGAATCACTTTGCAGAATTTCCAGCTGTCGAAATTCTGCAAAGATGTACAAACAAATGTGCACCAACCACAAAAGTTAGAATTCTGTTACACATAAGTGTGATAAACTCAAGATAAATAAAGTCTTAACAGTCTGTGCATTGCATCCACGATTCTGCTTTTGTAAGCATGTTGAATATATACTTCCACAAATATGTTAGCCGATAATCAATTTTGAAATAGTAATAATAATAATATCAATTTATATATCGCCTTTCACCCGAGGGTCACAAAGCGCTGCACAAGGGCTGCGGAGAACGGCACGCCAACAACGATAGAGAACGGAAAATCAGCAACTTTTTTTTTTGGGGGGGGTTTATACAGCCGAGCTGTGGAGAGCACGGCATGACCACAACGTCAAGACAGTTAAACTGAAAGTCAAGCAATAGTGATAAATTATAGGACATAAAGTCAGCAGAAAAAAATAAAATTCTACAACAAACAAGGAACAAATGTACACTTCTTTCAAAAATGTCCTTTACACTGCATTATTTGTGCTGTATATTTTTGTTTATTTTAATAGTCACTTCACCATTGAAGGGCAGCACGGTGGAGCAGTGAGTAGTGCTGCCACCTCACAGTAAAGGTTCTCAGTTAAAACCCCGGATAGGGTGCGTTTCTGTGTGGAGTTTGCACGTCCTCCCCCCACGTGTCCGTGTGGGTATTTGCCAGGTACTCTGGTTTCCTCCCGCAGTCCAAAGACATACTTTCTAGGTTAACTGGCCTGGCCAAATTTCCCCTATGCTTTTGTGTCTCATTCTGGGTATAGCCCTGCCTTGCCTACTGTGGGTGCTGGGATTGATTCCGACTCACCACAACCCTCTACAAGATTAAGCAGATATATGATAATGTTACATTAATGAACTTGATAATTTTATGGCCATTCAGTGTTTGTAAAAAAATATATTCGAATACTGTTCGAATTCGATTCGATTCTTCGAAGCGTGATGGTTATATGACGGTTTCCCATTGCAACAAGTTCTTCTTTAGTTGCACACAGCCCTTCAACATTTAGAGATATAATAGTCAGTGCTGGCCTTAAAAGCGGGCATTGGCCTCTCTTCTTACTCCAGACTGGAGGGGCTTCTGGCATGTGTTGAGCTTCTGGACATCGTTGTCTTTCAGCTCGGCTTCGAAGTGTTTGGTAGAATTTGCAGGTAATACCAAGTATCCCTGACAGGGATCGCGACGTGAACGCTTCTACATTGATCTGTTAATAGTAACAGACATGGAAGATTATTAAACGGATCTAATTATGCAATCGTATTATGAATTTTAAATAAGATCTGCCATTAATCAGATCATCTGAGGATGATGATGATGCTTGTTATGCAATAACTGTATGGAGTATTTGTGTCTAGTACGATTTTTGACAAGAGTATATACAGTATATAATTAATGTCCATGAATATTGATAAAGGCTTAGCTATCACTCATGTAACCAGGTCCAAGAAGCTGAAACAGCAGGAAGTAAATGTTTATACACCCTCATTAAACATAAACAAGTGAATTTCTTGACAATTCTATAATAATAATAGCATTTATAGTGCGCCTTTCACCCGAGGGTCACAAAGCGCTGCACAAGTTGTCATTAACAGCCTTTGTCAGTTTGATGTACACATCAAAATATGCTTTGGTCAGATGGGGCTACAAGACCGGCCCAACCACCTGTGAATGTGGAGAAGCAGACCATACTATGGAACACTGCCTTGTCTGTGCTCTACTACCCAACCTCTGCAGCTCAATAGACCTTGCGGAGTTCAATGAAAATGCAAGGGGATGTGTAAGAAAATGGGAAACTGTAATTTAACCATCGCGCTTCGAAGAATCGCAAAGAAGAAGATAAGAATTAAGCTTTCCATTATCTTTCTACATAAACAGACCTTAACCAAAGAGGTCAAATTCAAACCACAACCCGTTTATTGCATCACATACATTCATTTGCATCCTCATCTGCAAAATATTTTGACTATTAAAATATGCAACAAAATATGAATAATATAAAGATTGTTTAAAAGGGGGATATTATTTACTATATCATATTTTCCTCTATAGCATATAATTGGCCATATATTTTCTTTAAACATTTGTAGTACATACCCAGCATATCATTAAATTCAATGAAAATGTACTTTCAGTTGTGAGTATAGAAAACCAACAACAGAAATTTGGATGAGTAAAAATTGGCTTGACACCTCTCCAAAGTTGTACATTTCATCAGTGTAAAACGTAAACATGGGATTTCAATTTCGTTTGAGTGTTTTACTTTTAAAAACGAAAGTTGTTTTTATTTGGGCACATTTCCAGAACAGATAGCATCATGACATAGGAGTTGCAGCCCATTTCCCTGTTTTGTCCAAATACTCTAGTTGAGAGAAGGCTGGAGGGCAAATCTTTTTTTTCTCAACAAATAATTTTCTCGCATTGCACTGCAAAGACAAAGTTAAATGGCAATTGAAGTATAATTTGTCACCATTATAAACTTTTTAAAAATGAAAATAACAAGTTTTACCAGCCAGAGAATCAATGCCACAGTATTTCTGCAGAACTACCCAGCTTGCAATTATATTTTCCCTGCATTTACAAAGCAAGAGAACATACAGTATTCTATTTACCGATGTAATATAATAATCTACAACCATATAATATTCATGTATTCAAATATCCTCACTTTGGGCATTTTTGCTAGCAACAATGATAGCATTTTGTTGTTTCATTCTACTTATCTGCAATGCATGTTTGCCAATCACATTGTAAATGCACACTTTGGCTGAGCGAAAGGCATTTCCACTTAAGGCTCTTAAAATGCTGCTGTTGTGAAACGTTCTGTACATTTTACAATTGAGTAAAAGCAGGAAAGAATGTGCCGAAATGGTCTATTGATTTATAGGGTTGTCTTACCTTCATATACAATTCATCTTATATTTTCTGCACATTATTTTAAAAAAGCAAAAGTGCATAATGGGGCGAGTAGTTACCGCATGGTGCTATGAAGACGGTGACCAGAGTTCAATTCCCAGCCACTACTAACACCAGTGATGAGTGACAATCCGCACTGATCAGTACAATGTAACACAGTCTCTCCTCAACTTACGGCGGGGTAACATTCTGATGACCCTGTCGTAAGTCGATTTGGTCGTAAGTCGAAAATACCAGTATGAAAATACCAGTTTGTAAACAATACACAATCAGCTGCTAGACACCCAAACACAGACCGAGACCCAGACAGTTATTAATATGGTTGCCTTGCAGCAGCGTGGCCAGCCGATGTTATCGTACCGCAGCTGGAGCGATCATCATTAGACTTTACGATCAACCATCGGGACGCAAAAATAATATAATAGGGTTACTGGGACGGCCGTCGTAAGTCCGGGTGGTCGTAAGTCGCATATGTCGTAAGTCGAGGAGAAACTGTATAGTCTATTAGCCTGCATGGCTGACAAGTTGGGGGAGGCCTTCATCCTGTAGTGGATTTACAAAGGGTTGTAGATGGCTGTAGATTAAAAACGGTGCTCTTGTATGTTATTTGAGCGTGTATATTGTATGGCATTGTATATTATTTTATGGTAATTGGCATACTTTGGATGATATAAACATATGCAAAATAATTCCCAAATGTAATTACCAAAATGCTTTTGTATCAGTGTAGCCATGCAATAAAAATGTAGAATAACATACAAAACACCATCTCACAAAGCAATTACATCATTTAAAGGCACACTACCTAATTGATAGTATGTAGGATTCACAAACACATTAATGATCCTTCGATAATGTTAACATGTTAAATGTTAACCTTTGCTCTCCAATTATTCTGCTCATACTATTTCAGCTTCGTAAAAGGCGTGTAAAAACGTACATTTTCGATAAATTACGTTGCTGATTTTCCGTTCTCTGTCGTTGTTGACATGTCGTTCTCTCCGCAGCCCTGTGCAGCGCTTTGTGACCCTCGGGTGAAAGGCGCTCTATAAATGCTATTATTATTACTTAAACTTAAACAATAGCAAGAATAGTACATTGTTTTCAACACATATACACATGTTACACAAACTGTAATATATATTTTTGATACTGTGACAATGTATTACTATTTCTATTATTTACCAGCAAAAGAGAGGGGGAAGAAATGCACATCAGCATAATGTGTGTCATAGTAACAAGATAGTTCTTCTTGGGACATGTTAATTCCCCATGGGCCTTGCAAAGCGTAATTATCATTGCTGTGCTAACACGGCTTCTAAGGCGTGAACGCTCAAGCCCACGTCACAAAATTACTGTAACACCAATGCACTTAGTATTTTGAAAATTGAATTGGAAAAAGTAAGACGTTCAAATGCATGAACGAACAGTACAACCGAGTCTCCCTAAAGTGTTACATTTTCGTACGTGCTTTTCGAGACAAACAAGCGACCGTCATGGCTTGATCACAGGCAGACTGGAGACAGCCTCTGGTAAGCCAGAATAACAATTGTAAAGCTCCCTTTGGAGGTACACGTAAATTGGATTTTGAATTATAAATAGAATGTAGTTTAACTCTCCATATCGTGACGAGATTCACACACCGCAATTACTGCACGTTCGTGCACACTGCTGCAAAAGAAAATGTTGCGGATTTTTATTTCACTCACCAGAACATAGTCTGCTTCAACGCATGAAGTTACTCCTGCTACTAAGAGGCAATATGGCATGGTTTGAAATGTTGAAGCTTAACTATCAAGATGTATTTTGTATTCTTTTGATGAATGAGACTAGAAATACTGGTAAAACAGAGGTACGGTGGTGCCTCTGCTTCACAGCAAGAAGAACCTGGACTTTGATTTCTGTCTCGGGTGCCTTTCTGTGTGGAGTTTGCATGTTCTACCCTTGTCCGCGTGGGTTTTCGCCAGGTACTCCGGTTTCCTCACACAGTCCAAATACATACTAGGTTAGTTGACGTGACTACATAGTGGGAGGTTGCAGTGGTTTGGTGAGGCCTTCATCCAGCAGTGGATTAGATAAATAGATGTTTATTTTTACAGTAGAGGGGGTCAAGGTAGAAGCGTTCAAGTCGCGATCCCTGTCAGGTAATACTTGGTGTTGCCTGCGAATTCTACCAAACACTTCGAAGCCGAGCTGAAAGACAACGATGTCCAGAAGCTGACCATCGTGCTTCGAAGAATCGCAAAGAAGATTACAGCAGAAAATACCCAGCGAGTTTGCAAACTCCGGAAGTAGGATTCTTGAGATACAACAAACGTACAAACTAACCAGCATAAACACAATATAAAATCTGAATTGTGAAACGGATCGATCATAGCTCATGATTGATGATGATAAAGTGCACCATTTGTACGATGATTGTATGATCAAGAGCGCTACCAAATCGAATCTACAAACGTAAAAATCTATTAAAAATACAATTGTTATATGTTGCCGTGGAATTGAAATACACTTTGAAACTGTAGTATGCAAATGAAATCTGTCAGCCGTACTCGTTGAGTACTGTGGGTATTGGAAAAATGTCCTCATTGGTTATTTTTTATTCAGAATCTCTGACCTATTTCAATGAAATAAACGTAACATTGATGAAAACACAAACAAACATAACAACACTAGGACATTCATTGTGTTATCCGCAGATGAGTGCCAAGCATGCTGTGCAATGCATGCAACAAAATAATGCAACCTAATTCACATCTGCAATCAACATTTCTCAACTGCCACTTCAGGGATGTACTTGGGGTAGAAAATCTGTTTACTGAAATTATTCTAATGTCAGGTAAATAGAACACTAATTGAGACAGTAAGACGCAACAGCTTTCTGACACAGTAGGTGACTGCAAAGAAAACACTAACTACTTCTGGCTGCCATGGTGAAATTGTTAAGCACTCTCAATTCAGAGATTGCCAGTTCAACCTCCAGGCACAACAGGTGAAACAACGGGCAGATTGCTTAAATCCCTCTGGCTATGTCCACCCGGCATGAAAAGGGGGTATACCACAGCTCATAGATCGGCAGGTGGTGGGGTAAAAAATGAGTACTCCCACCTCTACCAGAGTCTGCGCAGTAAGAAAGAGTAGGCCAAAAGTCCTTGAGCAGGCCTCTCTAGAGCTCTGTCTACTGGAGGTCTTTCCACCAGCATCAGTGTGAAAAATGTATTGCAGGGCTGCACCCTTATCTCTTTTTTCTGGCAGTCATTGGCTAGGGGTTGCTTTTTTCACTGTATATTATTTATGATCATTGACAAAATGGAGCAAGAGGAAAAAAAGTGTGCAAGAAGCATGGAGAAGTGCATGCTTGGAATTTCATTGAGAGACGGGGAGAAAAATACACGTGGATTACAGAATATATGCACGTTAGAGACACAATATTGACTGTGAAGAAAAGTAGGTCGGCTTGGGCACAAAATATCGGTATGAGAGAATATTTCTGAGCGGATGTTCAGTTTACAGATGGAGCAATGACATAAATGTTTAAGCAGACACTCAACCGCCTGAGAACTAGAACGGGACGATCTTCTTCTTCTTTGCGATTCTTCGAAGCGCGATCTTAAATTACAGTTTCCCATTTTCTTACACAGCCCCTTGCATTTTCATTGAACTCCGCAAGGTCTTTTGAGCTGCAGAGGTTGGGTAGTAGAGCACAGACAAGGCAGTGTTCCATAGTATGGTCTGCTTTGGTCAGATGGGGCTACAAGACCGGCCCAACCACCTGTGAATGTGGAGAAGCAGACCATACTATGGAACACTGCCTTGTCTGTGCTCTACTACCCAACCTCTGCAGCTCAAAAGACCTTGCGGAGTTCAATGAAAATGCAAGGGGCTGTGTAAGAAAATGGGAAACTGTAATTTAAGATCGCGCTTCGAAGAATCGCAAAGAAGAAGAAGCAGATGCTGGATGAATTATTGCATTGAAGCACTGTAAGAAATGGTGATAATCTTAGAAAGACATTCACTTAGCAGTGGATAGCTCATGATTGATGATATGTAAAATAAGGCAAACAAAATATGCAATTCACGATTTATTACCACGTAATTATTGCTGCCAAAGCGTTAGTTGGGCCCAAATTGCCGATTTTAGATCTGCAAATTGTCCAGGTGTAAGGATATCTGCGAGTTCCTGTTGTCTGTTTTGTCTTCATCCATTACATAATTTTCTTTGCCACTGATCACATGTTTTTATATGCCAGTAGCTTTACTGTCATACCAGAAAAGGACGTGGTTTAAACTTACTGTCACAACAATTGTTCATGTTTTAACAATGCTTTTATATTCGTACGCTAGGACTATAATCATTATTTAGTTACTTTAAGAAACATAGGCAGCAGGGTTTTACTAATTGACAGCAGCATGTTGTGTGTCAGTTTTAATATCGTGATTCATTTGTCCATTTGGCTTATCTGTAAGCAACATGTGGCCATAATAGGTTGAGGAACACAAATTAAGAGATAAACTTAATTGTTTGCAATTTGACTAACAATAACCAGAGCTGATCTTAAGATAACAGCGAATACCTGGAATGTAAATTAATACAAGTCACAGGGAATGAAGGTGTGAATAATCAGATTTGGACGAGTTAATTAAATGTATAATCACATGTGGCCTTATTTTCTTTGCTTAAAAGACATGCTGCCGAGGATAATTGTCGGTGCCCTAAAATTTTGTAACTTGCTTACCCCTCGCTGTTGGACAACTGCTCAAAAGAGCTACATAGTTCAACGGTTTCTTCCAGCTTGAATATAAACTGATTGACTGACTTGCATGTTTAGGTGCAACTTGCACACATTTTGATGAATTACGCTTAAGCCTGTTGTTCCAAAACAGATTTAAAGCATTATACGTGAACTGCTATTTTATATTAAAAGGTCATGTTATAGCAGTAATTATACATGTAAGTTCTAACATATTTAACATCCCTTTGATTTATACTGAAGTAGGTTTTCACGGCTCGATGCATTATAATTGCTTTTCAAAGCCGTTCAATCGGGATAGCCGTGTCGAGTGAAGGAGAGAGGGGGAGGACTCGACACCGCTATGCCGACGAAACAGCTTTCATTTCTAAAAAAAAAAATCCCCCAAGAAAACCACGTAAAGTTTTAATTATTTTCCAGAAGGGTTCTGCTTTGGAATGTTTGTGTAGAGGAAACCAATGTAGAACAGAAAAAGAACATACAAACTTTGCACATCTTCTTTCTTTGCGATTCTTCGAAGCACGATGGTCAGCTTCTGGACATCGTTGTCTTTCAGCTCGGCCTCGAAGTGTTTGGTAGAATTCGCAGGCAATACCAAGTATTACCTGACAGGGATCGCGACGTGAACGCTTCTACCTTGAACAGGAATTGAACCCAGGTCCCTCTTTCTGCAAGGCACAAGTGTGATCACTGCTCCACCCTGCCTTACTGAACATACACAAACATTGAACACATCCATGTGGTTGCTATTCATTTTCAGAATATGTGCGCATCCTAGCGGGCGGCACGGTGTCGCGGTGAGTAGCGCTGCCGCCTCACAGCAAGAAGTCCCGGGTTTGAATCATGGCTCGGGTGCCTTTCTGTGTGGAGTTTGCATGTTCTCCCCGTGTCCGCATGGGTTTTCGCTGGGCACTCCGGTTTCCTCTCACAGCCGACAGACATGCTGCATAGGTTAATTGGCCTGCAGACTAAATTGCCCCGGTGTCCTGTGATGGACTGGTGTCCCATCGTGCGTATATCCCTACCTTGCGGCCTGTGTTTGCCGGAATAGGCTTCGGCCCACCGCGACCTTGTACAGGATTAAGCTGTTTCTGACAATAGATGGCTGGTGCATGTCCTAGCAAGAGCCAATTGAAGGCTGTATGGCCTTGGCAAGGATTTAACTAGGAATACATGTTTTCAATGTTGTACTTTCTTAACAAAATTAATACTGTTTTCCAATATCGTTGCAAAAAAGTTCGCAAATACAGAGCATAAAAAAATACATCGCATCGAATGGAGTTAGTAGCCTTGTACTCCATAAATATAAACTTCATGCATTACAAGTTTTATTTCTGCATTGGAAAAAACATAATCTGGATTTGTTCTAAACATGCAATCAGGAGGCCTGCTGAGCTGTATAAAACCTAAATATAGTGTAAAAATAAAATGTTGGCATTTGTGGATGTGTGGCTAAGCAGCAAATTGTATTGCGAAGACAATTTTAAACTGCAATTGCTATTTTATTAGGCATGCGAGTTAAAATAAAGCACGATTATTACTCCTCAAACAACAAAAAATCCATTCCTGCCATGATTCATAGTAAACACATATTAAAGGTATTATACCGAGTACTAAAACTGGCTACTCCCAATGGTGACAAAAAACATAGTTTTCCTGCAGTGTATAAAGTACATGCAGAATTCATTGTATTTTTATAAATCACATTTCCTTGTGCATTGCCTCACAATGATGTGAACTCTGCCAGTTATTTCAGTAGTAATCTCAACTTAGCAGAACATCGCAAAGGAGAGAGGAGGTACGCTCGACCCGGCTATCCTGAAAGAGCAGGTCTTGAGATATATTCTCTCCAACCCTATGAAAACAGTTGGAGAGTAGTTAGTATGCGCAATAAAATGCAACCCCCGCTTGTCCTTGCTCATGCCACTGCTGGTGGAAGGGCCTCCACTAGAGGGCTTGAGGGCACCTCTACAGAGTATGTCGTCAATGCTGCCACAATGGCTAGGTGACTTAAACGAGGTGGATCTACCCACAATCTACCTCACCACATCCAAACTGCTGATCTACTAACTGTGGTGTATCCATTTATACTGCGGGAAGGACAGAGGTAAGGGGACCAAATCAGCAGCCTCTTCATTGCAAACCCAGTGTGCTTTTGAACCAAAACACCACGGCAGCATCCATATCAATGGTGGAGTAAACAATTATAAAGGAGTAATAAATGTACGTTTTATGTTGTCCATTACACATTCTATACCCAAATAAATCAATAAAAGCCACCTCTGGAGTGGAGTGTTTGCATTACACCCCAATTCATAATATAGGCTTTGTCCAAAATATGTAAAATTGCAAAGCTTAATCAGAAAGATGACACAGAGTGCAGCACGCATGACAGAATTACAAATACTGCACTATATACATATAGCAAGTCAAGTGGCTCACAATCAGAATGCCGTGAGCTCATATTCTGCCCAAAACAATGAGTACCACGTTATGGGGATGTCAACAGTGGCTGTCCTATAGACTCAACCCTACCATACGAATGTAGAATTTACACCACTGCCTCAGGGTTGGAAGGAGATCACTTTGAAATCACTTTGAATTTTTACTTCATATGCATGTAAATTTGAGGTCCAGAACCATTGGCTGAGATCAAGCGAATACAAAAAACTAAAGCCTCAAGCTTCATAGAGTGTGCGAGAAGTCAGACGCACACCTAAATCACGCCGGCTGCCAGAAAGCAAAGTGTTGTACCTCCACTAAATTACTTCCCACGAACACTACTTCAGCACCATTACACTGGGACTGCAGCTTTCCTAACTGTCTAACCCAATGTCACTTGCATCTACCGCAACCCCACCATTTTTAATAAAACATATTGAAACTTGAAGTGCGATTCACACTTCATGCGATCGTCAGAATGATGAATCAACACGTTTTTCAGGACTATGGTGAATTACAAATACACTATAGACAGCTAATTTAGTGCTGATGCCTGTGATAGGAATAAAATTGACTGCACCTTCAACACAATGTTTAATATCCCTTCACTGTGTCGAACTGTCAACATACCATCAATGATAGACCCAGCAGGGTTAAAGAGCTCGCAAGCTCACTGGGTATTTGTCTGCTGTAATAATAAACATATATCTTTAATAATAAACGTCTTTAATGCGCACGTAATTGATTAATTAATAACAGGGTGTGCGTGCACGGAGGTGGTGTCTTTATTTTACAGATACAGTATAATTACTGTACATCCAACACACTTAATACATATATATTAATACATATATATTCATATATATTCTAGTCATTGTACTGATATAAGTTTTCATGGCTAGATTCATGATGGTTGCTCTTCAAAGCGGTTCTTTCGGGATAGCCGTTTGAGGATAGAGAGGGAGAGCGCACGACACGGTTTTCCGAAAGAACAGCTTTGAAGTGCAACCATAATTCTCGTCATTGTTTACTAATATCAGGAGGGCAATTAGAGTGTAATATTCATGAAAAAACAAGACTTTTTGTTCCATATCTTTGATATATCATCGATCTGTTGGCTGGGCTGCAGCAGGTCTTGTAAATTTATGCCGTATTTCTTCAGAACAGAATGCAGTCTCTCTCCCTCTTTTTTTTGCCACACACATTCATCATAACCGCGTCCCGCTCCACTGAATTACTTTACTGCCAGGAAAATCAATAGATGCCTTCCATCTCGGAAATAAAGGAAAGGAATGTTATTAGGCATGCTGTTTTGGTCAGAGAATTCAGCTCACCCAATTCAGCAGCGTCAGGGACTTATTACCGCGTTATTGAACACAGTTTGTAATTACCTGCGTCCGTCGCTTTCCATTACCTTCTGTTCATCTCCACACCTTTAAGTTTGGTTTCGTGAGAAGGATGCTGCCTCAATCCAAAAGATTATTCCAATTTGGAGGCTTTGAGCGGAATGCAATTGACTGACAACTGTGAAATGCAGGACTAGTTAACTGTGTTTATACGGCCAGATAACAATGTAATGGTCTTTATACTTTTCACGACCTTTTAAGAGCCCTTCGGAGTGTGCTGCGGTTTTTGTTCAATAATTCAAGAAATTGTTTTTTTATTCACGCACTTGTATATCTTTAAAAGTTTCAAGTAGAAAATATGCAAACTTTATATATGCATAGCAGACCTGTTTCATTTAACAGAACACAAACCACAAAGTAATAACTTTAAGAAATACAACGTTTTTCACCTACTCTACATTCACACAAACCTCCTGCAATGACGTTTTCACAAACACAAAGGCAACATGTTTTAAATATGAAAAATCATTTTCTAACCACCTAAGCAGCAGGTTTGGCACAACTGCCCAAGCACGTAGAGTATTATGACAGCTTGTGGTTACATAAACAATTGGTTTTAGTATTTTAATACAGTCTGAATGTTTTGATTTTATGAGCAAGGCTAGACGGAATATTTTAATGTAAAAAAGATCAATAAAATCTCAATCTGAAACACCTCACGTTAAAAACTACCTTCATTTTTCAAAATTATCTTCGGGATATTAAATACTCTGATGAAAATTCGTAGCAGATGTTCGTTGTTTGGCTATCACTGACGAAACGCAACCTTATGAACATGAGATGGTAGAGAGTTTGTAATGAGCTATTACACCATGATTAAGGATGCAGAAGGTGGACGTTTTGTCAAGCTTATACAACTGTGCTTACATGCAAATCAAATAAAACCAATTAAGTTCACGTCCAAAACAAAGTCATTTGATTGTTATGCCACATTAATTTTTCACATATTGCCACGCCAAGTAAAACCAATTTCATGTTTGCGCATTTCTTCACTATTTGACTCCAATGATGTATGCATTAAAAAAAGTGACAAAAAGGTATCAACTCAATGTGGCAGCTTACTTTATAAAACAGTGTCATGTATAAACAACTATGACAAACAAACATTCATCACATTGCACATGTTGTTGGTCATATTATCATGAGTGCAAAATAAACGGTAGTGATTTTAATTTTAAAAAATCTACACAATTATCAAGGATTCAACTGTGTTATGTAAGTGTATTAGAAAAAAATCCTGTTTTCTTACTCAAACACTGTATTTGTTCTATAAATGAGAAGATCACATATTGGCAAGGGACACACTTATTTAAGCTCTTGACATACGAAGCACATATATTGTGTACTGTGTACACATAACTATTGTTCATGATCTGAACTACAGCATGCACAATAATGAGTTTCACATTAACCTTCGGAACTGCACAACATCTATTATATCCAAAAAGACGGATAGGTACCATTAACCTTTGCTACACCAATTCCGAAAACTGCTAAACACATGGGGGAGAGCGAGCGGAGGAACCGGGAAAGACTTTGGCAACTTGGACAATAAAAATCCCAGTGGGTGAACATGAACTTTTCACCAGTAAGGGGAAATTGCATTGCGAGATTCAAAAATCAAATAAACTGAACCTTTATTCTTTGTCAGCAAAGGCTCTCACATTGCCATAACAAATTGTTAAACAAGTGTTTCAAAGCCCCAGTTAAATGTAATTTCTTTCTAATACAGAATGAGGACACTATTTGCTCAAAGTGCTACTCATACACAAACACCTTCATCTATGATCATCAGCTTAGGTCAATCTGCTGCTGAATGAAGGCCTACGCGAACCGTCACCATTTCTCATGCTACTGATCTGTATTAATCCACCTAAAACCTGAACATGAGCTCATTTCATCGCTCAATGAGCATATTTCCCAGACATTTTCACTCTTTACTGCATACGATATTGACATTGTAATACTGTACAATTTTCCTAAACATTAATTCTGTTTAAACATGTTTCGGCTTAAGATTTCTAAACTTGTAAATATTTTTAGGAGGTAAAAATCAGTATAGTAATAAAATATCACAATTTTCTCAAATAAGCATTGGACAGTGCTCATCTTTGTCAGCAACCCTCAGCCAGTGGCTGAAATTCATCTTGCATATTTTAGTGGAAGCCATGCAGTCGGCCCATAGGACAACACGTTTAGCATACATACATATAATGTATAAGTAAAAGAGTAAATGTTTGGTTTAAAATTACTAAAGTGGAATTACAAATAGCAACATTACCCTCTACCGCAAAAAACTCAGCAAGACGCTTCGAGAAATGAGTCTTGAGACTCAGTGAGGCTTTCCGGAGTAAACGAGCATAATAATCGTCGCAATAATGGTGAGTGACTGTACAGTATATGTTAATGTTTCAATGTAGGTTTTCACTGCGCAATTCATGATGGTTGCTCTTCAGAGCTGTTTTTTCGGGATAGCCGTGTCGAGTGATCTCCATCTCTCCCTTGCACCGTTTTGCCTCCCACGTTGGAAGCATCATCAGGCGTGGGAGGCGAAACGTCGCGAGGAAGAGATGGAGATCGCTCGACACGGCTATCCCGAAAGAACAAATTTGAGGAGCAACCATCAGTATGTTTACTGGTTTTTGAAGAATCAGCTTTTGCCAATGTCACCTCGAGCCTTAGCTTCTGCAAGGCACCGCGTTTACCATTATTAGTCTCCAACAATCCATATCGATAACTTATCCAACCTCCTCTCAGTCTTTTTCTTGAACTCTTGTAACCTCTCTGACATGATTTCATCCCTGACTCAACTCTCATGACAAGCCAATTGATCTTGTCATCTGCAACACAAGGCCCATCTCAGTCCTACCCACATCACCCATCACTTCCAGTGGTCAATATAGGGTATAATGATGTATCGCTGCATTATTACATTCCGTTCTTAGGTTCATAATACAGTAACGTATAAAGGTGCACCCCTGTAATAACTTGCTCATGCCACTACTGTTCAAAGGTCCCTTACTAAAACCCCCTCTAGAGATATTGGCCTTCTCTTTCACGCTGGCTAATTGTTTTGCTACAGCTATATAAATGCTATTATTATTATTATCCTGGCCATCCGTAAACATACGTTTACAAAGCATGCATTTATTTCTCAGTTTGAGAGTTGTTTTATCCGTACATTGTATGCAATGGGCTATTATGACCTCTTTAGCCAGTGGATGTGCTATCTTTCACCTCAATGTTTAAAAAAGGAATCAATTCTGGAATCAAATCATGACCCGACTTGGAACAATTCATTCATTTGCTGTAGGGCTGAATCATTACACCCCTGGTGATCATCACCGAATTAATTTGTCCTTTCCCTTCTGCTTACCAACCTCACTCCAAGTCCTTGATCTCTTTCTGTCCCACTAGGCACATATTTTTTTTCCAAATGAGTTCCTGCATCCTAGATATGCAGCCCTTACTGCTGGAACCCGTTTAATTCCACTGTAAAATACTACACTGCCAGATTTTCCACTACCCTGTCTGAAGTCTCGCTCATCGCTGCGCTCTTCCTCTATCCCCTGGTACACACTGGTCCTCTCCGCACATAAATAATTAAAACACTGACCTCAGGCTGGAAAAACAGTGGGAGAAATTTGGCTTTGAAATCTGCTACCAGATCTAAAAGGCCCACATAAAATCCTATGAAAAAGGCCTTGCATGTGCCAAAACTGAGTTTACTCTTTCCGGATATGGAATGGTGTCAGCAACCCAAAATCCCTTTTGAAGACCATAACATATCTCCAACATCCCGAATACACATTTTCCTCTATCACCCACCCCTTGATCCGCCTGGTGTGCGAAATTTGCTTGGTATTTATTTGGAAAAAGTTGTGATGATAAAAAAGTGCCACCTGCACTTGGTCTCACCCTCGTCTCCTGCCAGTCATCTCTTTTGGATTCCCACTATCTCCGCTCAACATCGCCGACCGTAGTCACTCAAAACGACAACATATACAACACGGGAAACGTTCGATTCCTTTCTCAATTATCTGCAGGTTGCTCCAACAACCAAGGCATCTTGGCCTTAAAAGCCACAGTCAACCTCCAAACTGTGGGAAGCAACTCCTCCTCTGCTACGCCTGCAGTTTACACTGTCTTCTCCTTCTTCATCCTCTCTCTGGGGGTCGAGGTAGAAGCGTTCACGTCGCGATCCCTGTCAGGTAATACTTGGTATTGCCTGCGAATTCTACCAAACACTTCGAGGCCGAGCTGAAAGACAACGATGTCCAGAGGCTGACCATCGTGCTTCGAAGAATCGCAAAGAAGAAGATCCTCTCTCTCGCCTTCTCCCTTCCCCTCTTGAGTTCCAGAATTTCGTCACTCTTTTTATCCCCTGCTCTTGATTGTTGATGTTGTTTAATTCATATGTTTTGTATCGCAGGAATCCCACTTTCAGAAATTTCAAGCTCACTGGGTATTTTCTGCCGTAGTAATAAACATCCCTGTAATCGAATATAGATAAATTAACTCTTATAATAATAGTATTTATATAGCGCCTTTCACCCGAGGGTCACAAAGCGCTGCACAAAGCTGCAGAGAGAACGACATGTCAACAACGACAGAAATCTTCACCCCAATCGCTAAGTATATAAGAGATGCAGCCACATTGTATATTAATCCAGGAAAACATCACTCAATCTCCATATTCACTTTCAGAAGTTTACAGAACTGGCATGACTTGGCCGAATAATTTTCAAGGAGTAATTTTGCATGTGAGAGGAAGTCAAGAAAAAACCCACACGTAAGGGCATAACACTCAAAGCTCATCACTAATGAGTTCACAAACACATTTAATGCACCTCCATCTCTCAGCCACCTCACAGCGAGGTAGGTTAGGAGAGTTTCACAAATCTTTGCTATCCTCCACATGTCTGCCTCTAAAACGCTGTGTCTCACATTTGCACCACCACAACTGTGCCATAATCCAGCGTGGCACGCACTTTGTGTCATTAAACACCCGCGTTCAGTGGATTTAATATTTCAGCGCCAAACATTTCAACGAAACAAACTATGATAACATTGATTTAAATAGATTGTTTTTGCATATGCATGGGTACACAATGTTTCTTTATAGGAATGCATTAGCACAGGAGACCATATGGCAGGGCAACACTTATTGGTAGCACCTCTTAGGCACTCCCTACAGGGACACATTAGGATTGCTATATTTTATAAACAACACATGTTAACCATTTGTCTGAAAACGAAGGTTTTTATAGCTTATGATTCAAAGGGAGGGTTTTTAAAAATTCACATAGTTTTTTTAAATTACTGGCATTGTTTGAGTCTCCATAATATAAGAAGTACTTTGTTCTGGTTTTCTAACACTCAAAAAACACTGTACACTATGGGGATTCGTCGAAATTTAAATTAATCCCAAAGCACACTTGCACTAAACACAATGGTACATTGTCTTTACTCCCAAAAAGTACATAATACTCTGCCAGCAGAGGTGCACAGACACAAGTAAAAACACAACAGTTATGAATAAATATATTCTATATAGGAAAAATATATACAATTGGTGATGCGTCAGACAATGGCCCTTTCTCACTTTGCTATGAAGGACTTTTGCCCAAAACGTCAGCTTTTATTCCTCTTAAGGGCATTAAATGTGTTGAGTTATTGTTATTTATGTATACATATTTTTTTGCCGGCTATACTGCAATTTAACAGTGATTTTTCCATGTTGTCTGTAGTCTATGTAAGTGTACACATTTATAAATACAGTGCATTTATCAAAGATATATTTGAAAACGTAATCAGTGTGGGTATCCATATATGATTGTGATTATAAAATCGATATCTCATTGAATTAGCACTGTTGAAACCGCATGGTCATGCCACACAGCCCTAGCTCACACAGAGTAATTATACACATAGATTGGTAATTTGAACACCTCCAATACTGATCAAAGTCTACCTAATCAGCCTGCAGCTGTAAAGTTAAGGTCGACCATTAAGTACGCCAGGGTTTCACAGCTCACCGACTCCCTCCTTGATAATTGCAGCATGAATTAACAGAAGGCTTTGCTCGGCATAAGCTCGGGCTGTTTATTTTCTGATATCCATGTAAGAAGCTGCACACAGTTCAGCTGCTCATGTGCTTTTATTGGTACGATCCCTCAATTCAGCATCGTACATTTATTTTGAGGTCATGGGTTCAATTTCCATACCAAGCGCTCCTTCAAACACTTAAAATAAATTGGTTTCAACTTTCCATTTGCGTGCAGCATGGCACAATACAAGTGGAGAGCAGGCAAAGTACGGAAACTGATTAGTGTATGAACCTGCTCAGTTCGTGGTGGTAAGTCATAATTTATTGCACACATTCTATTATATGCTGAAAATGAGGTGGCACGCAAGCAAAAATTTTAGTGATGGGTACTTTTGCATGGATTACAACTAATTAAAAGGGTTTCATAAAACACGCATCAAATTGAGAATTGCTGTTATTTCTGAATAGTGTTGTTGAAAACTCCCTCTATTTTTTGCAACGTTTCGCCTCTCATGTTGGAGGCATCCTCGGGCGTTCTAAGTTCAAAACTCAGAACGAAAGAAAGTATTATTCCAATTGTACTATCAACACCATAACATGAGAAAAACATATTTTCATTTGGAAGAATCACAACACGTAGTGCACCATCATGTGCAGGCGAACGGTTCCTTGAGGCCACCACTTTACCAGCTCACACTGACCAATGTGGTAAAGTAGAGTCAAACAACCCTAATAATCAATCGACTAGCCATTGGAGGCCTTCATCCAATAAGACTGCAAAATCAGGCTGAAGATAAACATGAGCAAGAAAAATATCAAGGACAACAAGTTATCTGACCAAGAAATATATTATTTTTGGGAAGGACATGTTTGGGAAACACAACGTGTGTAATTTGGGACGACTTTTGAAGATGGACTGGGACCAGGTTGATAAAACAGGCAAGGTTAAAAGAGCACACAGGAGTGCTTTGGGAGAAGTGAATCTGATGATAACAAAAGCCAGATTTTAAAGACGGTTTTTAATCAGTGCATTTTACTTGCAGTGACATATTGATTGAAAACACGGACAATGAAAATGAAACTAAAGCGGAAAGTGCATAAAGAAGTATGGACCAATACTTGATGAGAATTGCACTGAGATACAGAGAGGGGAAAACATGGATCGGAGAACAAATTAGGAAATATAATATTGATTGTTAAGATATGTAGGCTAGGGCAGGACACGTAGCAATACGGAATGATATACAATGGATTAGACTCGTGATGGAAGGGCAGCCAAAGCAGGGAACACACCCAAGAGGATGGCAATTGTGAAGATGGAGCGATAAGATTTAGCTTATGGCATCACACGCCCATGGTCTTCAACCAGCAGTGGATAGATCATGATTGTTCATGATAATTCGGGAAACAAGGTGTCAGAGCCAGCAAAGTAAAAATTCTATGAACGTTGACATGATGACACCTATATTTACAACATATAGAGATTGACTCTGATTTGCATTCTAATAGCCTCTCCTGTCAAACTGCCCTTTGGCCCTGTTAAGGAGCTACCCCTTCTGAAAATGTCACTTGTGACCACAATCACTTGTCTATGGAATGTGAATTGTCTAAGGATGACACAGAACACAGTGTCTTATCTAAGCATTTTATGTTCACTTTGCACTGCATTTAAATAGTAAACAGTGCTACTTTGCCAAATACCAGGTGATAGCGCATGAAATGTCAATAGATAACATTTTTGCAGAAATTGCAAACTCAGCCAGTTAACTTTCGTGAAACCTGACTACACTTTTAAATCTTTGTAAGCTTTATTCACCTTTTGGTATACTTTTAAATAAAAGGTGTGAGGCATTTTAAAATGTGAATGGTACACTAGGTGAAAGCTACTAAATGTGTATTTAACCATCACCATATTATGTACATTTACCTGATAAAAATGCCAGACAATGGTATGTATGTATCATAGAGCACAGTTATCGTCATCATTATCAGTACCCACTTAATCTGTAGAGGGTCGTGGGAGCGGGAGGCTATCTCGGAAAAAACAGGCCACAAGGCAGCTCTATACCAAGGATGGTATGCCAGTCCATCTCAGGGCACTAACGACAATTAAGTCAGGCCAATTAACCTATGCAGCTAAGGCGTGAATGTTGCATATGTTACAAATTGTATCATCCTTTTGTTGACATATGAATATACACCTATGTACTGTGAGAGGAAATCGGAGCACCTGCCAAAATTTCACTCGGACGTGGAGACACCATGCAAACTCCACACAGACTGTCACCCGAGCTGTGAATCGAAGCCAATGTGTATTACTGTAAAGCGACAGCGCTGCTCACTGCGCCACCGTGCCACCCCAGTCATCCTTATGAAAACCAAATGTATAATTTCTGCATAACCCATGACATAGTTCCTTTTTTTATTCTCCTCTATTCTTCTCTTTCTCTCACCCCACTCCACCTTCTCGTGTTTCCCATTATCACAACTGGAGAACACTGATAACATACACGTGCTTCAGTCATTTGATGAATGTGTATTCCGGCTGTCCGTCTCTGTATTATTGTAGGAAATCATAAATAAAATATTTAAAGAAAAACCTCTCATGCAATAGTACTCATGTGCAGACAGGGAGTAAATATATTGGCGGAGCAGGGAAGCCCGCAGGAGGTGGGGAAAGGAAAGAGAGGCGGAGGGGGAGACGGGAAAGAGTGGGGGAGGAGGAGCAGGGGACAAGAGAAAGGGGGCTGTATGCAGGTTACAGTCTTAATAATAAGGCTAAGTATTGTATTCCTAAAGTGGTTGTTATTTTATTTATTCCACCGGTCCCACTGGTCCCTAATGACGAGTTCTTGTATATCGATATGTAGTCACCACAATCACATAAAAGGCAACTCGATGGTTGCACTTCAAGCATTAAATGTTAGTTTATCTTGGGGGGCCATCCGGTCAGGCCGATTGTACGGATCACCAAGCCTCTGCCTAAAGATGGATTTTTATGATAGATTTAGGAAACCAGGTGCAATAAACTGCCAAGGAGCAATTCATTTTTTATAGTCCATTATTTAGTATGTTTCCGATCCCCATGTGTGCCCGTGTACTACACTAGAGTATTATTAAAATACTGAATTCGGAGAAGGATAACGTCATAAATGTTCTGTGTGCAAGAAAATGGAGGAGGAAACAACTGTTTATTACGCACATTTTCAGCTATGGATTAAACAAAGTACGTATTTAAGAGTATGTAAAACATTAAATTGATTTCTGTCTTTCAGTTATACATTTTATAAGGCATCATAAACATTGAAAGAGAAATATTCCACTGTTATGTATTTGGGTCACTAATCATCGGACTTTCAATTAAGGGAGCTTCAGCTCCGGTTTCCGTAATCGTCTGTGCGAGTAATAAAAGTTTTCTCTACAATAAAACAGATGTCGATAATAATCATTCCTAGTTTAAGTTATTTTATGTTTCTCGTTTGCAAGCAGTGCAAATTGATATGCTGGGTTCAGTCTGGTGAAGATATCATCACAACCAGTGAGTTGATTCCACATCTCACTTCCTTCTTTCGGATAGATCTGGTAGATGATGCAAAATCAATGCCTGGACTCCAAAGTGCATGCTTCATCATCACCATCAACCATGATCAGTCCCCTGTTGGATGAAGTCCTCCCCAAGCCATCGCTATGTCTCACTGCCATCTCTCGCAATGTAATAATCCGCACAGTATCTGCGCAGGAGCTTATTTCATCGCTCTATCCGAACAGTACCATAGGTTATTTTCCACGGCCTACGATTGGAATGGCCTTTAATTCATTAAGTGTGCTTCCAAACTCAGTTCTGTGTTCCCCCAGTAACAATACTGGACAAATCCATCCATTTTCTAAACCGCTTGTCCTGGTGAGGGTCGCGGTGGCAGCAGTCCAAGGAGAGTGGACCAGACATCCCTTTCCTCAGCAACAGATTCCAGTTCTTCCTGGAGGATTCCCAGGCGTTCCCAGGCCAGCCGAAGGATATACTGGACAAATCTAACACCAATACCTAGTCTTTCTGGACAGCCACCCTCTTTGGCCTCTCGATGTATGTGCTATGAAGAAGAGATTGTATAAAACAACACCTATCATATACTGTATATTGCTTTCGAGTCCATAGTGTCATTGACGAATGTGTGAAAACTCGACTTAGCCTCAATTCTGTATGACGACAACTCGATTTTGTACAGCTCAAATAATTGTTGTTTCCATGATTTTCAGAGTTACTTGGCTTTTCGCTTGCGTTGGGTCAGGTCTTTCCTAGGAATACCTCCAAATAATATTTTTCAAGAAACACTTGCGCATAAAAGGTCAGATCTGTGTTTCTAGTTTGACAAAGGGGAAGTAGGTGTGCATTAAAATATATCAAAAACGTACTGACGCTATATATTTCAAATTATTGCACATCAAAATAAGTGGGTCAATGTGATGTGGCTGGCTCATTGCCATTGGAATGATCACTGTTAGGAAAAAAAATGATCTGTTGATAAATAAACATTATAGATAAATTAAGACAATGGTTTAGGCGTGAGTAACTTTAGAATTAAAGGGCAATGGCACTATTTACTCTTCTTTACTGGGGCCTTCACAAACTTAAGGTGAATAACTGCAAGTTTTACATTCGTACAATGTGTCCTCTGAGGCTATTAATGTATGCACAAACACAACCAAGAACATTGTACATTTACCAGTGTGCATACTGATGTTATGAATGGTTAATCACCACCGCAAAATGCACCCATAAAGTCTGAGTTAAAAAAATGTATGTGACCTATCCTTGAAGCAGCTGTAATATGACTTGGTAAAACTGCTTTAGCTGGGGAAGGTTTAAAATGTTGGATTATAATGAGGCGTCCACTAAACACACCCTTACACAGGGCACCTAGATACATAGTTTGTTTAGGTCACGATGAATGAGGACAATTCTAAAATAACTGTTTCCAACAGTAGTTGTCAATACCTATTTCTATTGTAATAAATATATTTTCCCAAATATTAATACAAATAAATACAACTTATAACGCGCACATATTCATGCAATTTCGAAGGTATTCATTCGAAGACAGAACAACTCAGAGACGCGAGGTAACCTGCAGAAAGGGGAAGTCAAGGTACGCGGTTTGTCGGCGCCAACCCACCAGACACAGCGTCCTATATATTTTGTTATCAGCCAATTAATTAATTCGTGGTTTTTGTTGGGGGAGGAAACTGGAGAATCAGGAGGAAACCCACGCAGAACAGGGGGAAAACCACACAAACGCCACGCAAAAACGTGCCCGAGGCAGGAATTAAATCGCCTTGGGCAGGACTTCTTTCTGCGCCACCCTGCCGCCCTCCACAAATACTTCACAAATCTAGTTACAGGGGCCCACCCAGAGTGGGATGCAAAAGGTGTCATTTGCATCATAGATAGAGGGCCTCACAATGGGCCTGGTTTTGTTGCTGTTGCTCTTGAACAAGGAAGCCCCACAGTGGCATTCTGCCGTAGGGCCTCCGGAAACTAAAAAAAAATTGTTGCTGATTTTCCGTTCTCTGTTGTTGTTGACATGTCGTTCTCACCGCAGCCCTGTGCAGCGCTTTGTGACCCTCGGGTGAAAGGCGCTCTATAAATGCTATTATTATTAACTCTGGGTCGGTCCCGCTTTCTGGGCAACCGTGATGGCAACTTTCACTCACACCACAGAGGTCATGTGTCCACCCAAGGATTTGTGCTCTTTAAATGTAATGCTTGTTTATCAGACAAATTGTTGAACAAAGTCTGTTTTTATTGGCTGGACAGAGCTCCATAATTCTGTGCTGCTGCCATACCAAGTTTCCATATTTTCTCATAGTAAATGTGGTGCCAGTGACAATTGCCCTACAAGTGCCCTATTGTGTCAGGGCCCTGAAGGACATCATTCCTAAGAGAGCCAATAAACAGCAGTGCTGAAATTATGATTGCTTACTACAGTATAAACCCATTACTTGTATTTAACTGCAGCTTTATTATCTATGATGGACATGTTACTTGCCAGTCAATAAAGATAGGCGAGAGGAGGGAGTGGTGAAGCTCAATATGTAAATAATGCTATAATGCTGTGAGGATTATTTATTGTTAACAAAATAGAAATTACTAATAATTTGAATGTGGTGTTAGGTGTGGTGGAAATTAGAAATATAGCCTTAGCATAGATGGTTTTAACAAACGTAACAGTTCTTAAGCAGCCTTTAATGTAGCTATCTTGGGCAGTTATTTTAGGATTATATCACATAATCAAAAATCTTATGAACAAACAAACATCTGGCTCAGAGATGAATTAGCATCAAGGCAGGAAAAGGAAAGGTCATGAGAACTCTGTTTCTATGAATTCACACGTGTCACCTAAGCTTAGACAAGTAATTTCCTCACAGCTTCTTTCTTGAAGCACAAGTAATTGCCTGAAGATGTTCTTATAAGCTCATACAATTGGCTTTATGAATTAAATAAACAATAAACCTTGAGTTTCAACTTCTGTCGATTTCAGACGTGAGCTGTGTTGTGCATTATTGCACATTCAAAAGTGGCCCGTTTTATTGCAGTCTTCTTTTTCTTTGCGATTCTTCGAAGCACGATGGTCAGCTTCTGGACATCGTTGTCGTTCAGCTCGGCTTCAAAGTGTTTGGTAGAATTCGCAGGCAATACCAAGTATTACCTGACAGGGATCGCGACGTGAACGCTTCTACCTTGACCCACATTATTATTATTATTATCATCATTAGCCAAGGTCAATCCACTGCTGGATTAAGGTATTCCCCCAAGCCATTACCACCTCCCTAACAATGTAAATAGCCTAGATAGTGCCTCACCGAAACACGATGTTATACACGCACAAGGCCTCAATGGCTTTACACAAAATAACTCATCCCTTGGCAAACCCTAAACAAATATAGCTGTATGAAACGAAAACTAATAAAAAAACAATATAAAAGGCATTAATGTTAACCGATTTCATCACGCCTTCTTCTGCGCGAGCATCCTAATAGACATGTTCTATTCATTAACATTTAAATTTAAGCAAACGCCAGTAAAATGGCTGATGAATGGTGTTGTCGTCAGTGAGGTATATCGGTACATTAGCGTTCAGCGTAGCCTCACCAAGAGAGCTTCACAGTAGTCTGGTAAAGGGTCTAAAAAAAAATCCAATTACTTGCAATGTTAGTGCTGTTACTGCTGCAGGGGTAGGCATCTTGCGAAGAGGAGCATCCATTATGCTGTATGGTTTTCCTCTTATCAGGGTATGTGCGCCTTTTAGTGCTAGGCTGGGAACAGTAGAAAATAACTGTTACAAATCTTGGTAATTTAGTGAACACGACTGATTATTTTCAATGATTTTCACAGGACCTATGGAATGGCAAAACATCTAGAATACTGTATATACCTTCACGGAACGCATGCATAATTAAATTGAAAGTCATATATCAAGATCTGTTGATCTTTCATTCATGTGTTAACATGAATAAAACGTAAAGCTTTAATGCTTTAATGAGAAAAACAATAGTTGAAAATGTAAATTATGCAATGCGCATGTGGCTGGGCAGCTCAGGATCCATCAGCATAGACGCTGTGTTATATATTAATAATAAGTATTAATTTACTTGCTTATCCTGCATTGTGTTTTTTTCAATATGTTTTCAGCCAATTAACTGCGAGTGTTTATACAAATGGGAGAAAACCCAGACAAAACTGACACGCACAAAGGGTCAACACTCTATCCCCATACAGATGGCAACAGATGGCGATAAGTCCACTTGCTGTACTGCCTTCTCCTGGCGAGCCCAGGGAAATAGAGTTTCACAACATTTGTGCGATTCACCAAACCTCACCTCAATATTAAGAAAATGTGTCACCACCGCCTGGAAATCCCGGTATCAGCCACCCATGGCTGAACTTTGTACTCACGTATAATGAGCTATTTGCCTCTGCAGTCACTTAACAACCCCTATAGAGATGTCATACATAAGTAGTTCTGGGATACCTCCTTCTGTGGAGCGGTTTTATAACATGAGATTATGTACTGCCCTGTGAAAGTTCCAAATAGTGTAAAAACCTTGTGCCATGCCAGCACAATTGGAGTAAAATAACACATTGGAAAAAGACAAAAGATGCTTAGAAAGATATGAAATAAACCACTTTTGTCACCCAGGAAAGCATTTGCGATATGATAGAGGAGAGGACAGAATCCCAAGTTTACACAGAGGCTGTATTTGGTCCTAGGAGAGACAGAAAACACATGTTTGGTTTATATCTATGACCTAGGATAGACTCTATGGATTTGTCAGGTAGAACTGTAGAGGGCATAAGACTTTCCGAGTTAATGGAAAATGTGACGGCTCTTTCCTTCTACATGATGGTGGATATAGCGCTTAAAAGCTAGACTTGGCATATATACATCGATAAACACAACCTCTGAAGAAAAAACATGTATTTGTTCTCGTTGGAACATATAAAGAATGTCACGTCTATTGCCAGGATGTTGCTTTTCCAGAAGACAAACTCGTAGCCACGAAAGAGATTCTTAAGATGTCAACTTTAAACATAGTTGCTACAGGAGGCAATACTTTTCGAGTGAAATATATGATGTCTGTTGCCAATGGAGGTCAGCTTTGTGTTGACACTCTGCCGCCAATGCAGCCGTTTGCAACCCAACAACACATGTCATTAATCAGCGGATAACGTGCCTATCCAGCGACAACCTCTGGAATAAGAAGGGGAAAGGCTTCAATCAAACTTTTTTCTTCTGCTCTATCAGGCTGGCTTCCAACACCCTGACAGTGCCATGACCTTAATCTGGCAAACACTAATTTGCTTTTCATGCTACAGTACACCACAACGGGTCTGGAAGTCAATCTCCTTCACAGAAAAACTTCAGGCCCATTAACAGTAAAAGAATGCGAGCTAGCAGCAATGATCTGTTGCACAACACCCCTCCTCCAAAATGTACTAAACAAGTCATTTATCTTTTCCACTCTGGTAATTTTTTAACACTCTTGAAAGCTGTCCACAAAGGATTGATCGGAGACTTTTTCATCAGAGTGGCCACTGAAGAGTAAAGCCGACTTTTAACTGGATGTCGAATCATTAAATCGAGCCAGCAGGCAAGTGTGTCCTCTTGAGATTATAGAAAATATATTTACTCGGTGTTGGAACCTGATATATACACGGACTGAACCTCTTTAAAGAAATTAATATACATTTTATGGAGATGAGCATACGATAAAATATTGCGGTAAGATGTTTTTCAACTTTTTTACGTTTTCAAGTTTTTAACAACATGTACGTGGTTTTATAAAATATGTATTCAGTATGCACTGCAGACTCGCTGAAAGTTAATAATACATTCATATCACAACACACTGCATAGAAATAGATAAATTAAAATCTAAATACGAACCACTCATCAACAGATTATTTTAACAGATATTGCATTAAAATGTACTCGTAGAAACCAAGGCTTCTAAAAGTTGTTTAAAAAACATCTGTTACATGCAACAAAAATGAAGATAATGCGTCTAAATGTCTCCTATTCCCCCACACACCTTTGTGCGGACGGATTTTATCTTATCGGAATTCCCTTTGGCAATCCCAGATAAACTTGAAAAATCTACAAAAAATCTCTACCTGTGTGTGGTTTAAATACAGAACAATTTAAATGTTAATGCATGACCACATATTTGCATAGATTGAGAGTAAGAGAAAAAAATGTTTCTTAAACTACGCTGTGAAGTATTGTTATTAAAAAACAGCAATCGGAAATTTCTGCCAACTACAGCATTAGAAGCTAGTTGATTCATTGTATTATTTTACTATGTGTAGCCAACGGTGAAAATCACCTCAAAGTGTTTTCTTATAACGAGCAATGACCAAAAGTTTGTTCTGCGATTTAATTTACCTTTATGCCCCATAAATTATGGCTTTACATTAAGATTAACATTCCACCATAGCAGATTCACAACCAGGTCACCTTCCCAGATGCCACCCTATATCATACAATCTACGAACCGTCAACACCTCATCGTAAATAATTAACACTGCTCAATTATGAAAATTAAGTCAAGCTTTTTTTTATGTTGCTTACATTTTCTGCACCATATCAAAAAGCAAACTAACATGCATATCATTAATTCATGCTTTGTTCATACATTGTAGAATTTCGATGTCAAATTATAGTCTTGATTATTTTTTTACACTGGCAGATCTTCTTTGCGATTCTTCGAAGCATGATGGTCAGCTTCTGGACATCGTTGTCTTTCAGCTCGGACATTAAGTAAGCATATATAATTAATCAGCATAATGGCAACCTCTACTTTAAAAGAAAGGTGCAGGCATGGAATTCCTTGTTCATGCCACTGTTGGCAGAAGGGCTTCCAATAGAAGAAGCTCTGGAGGGTATTTTGGCCTACTCTTTCACGCTGGTCATACATCTTAAAAGAGGAGGAAAAACCCCACACGTTATTCCACCACACATGACCTGTCAATCAACTAACTGTGGTGTCGCCCATTTAGATTGCTGGGTGGATAGAGACGGAGGGGTTTAAGAAACATGTCCATTGTTTCAACTGCCACACGAGGAGACTAAATTGAACAGGCGGTCTCTGGATTGCAAGTCTGGTGTGCAGCATCGCAATCTCTCCTGTGGGGAACCAAACATGTAAGAATAGTTCCTGCAGAGGAATGACCGAGATTTAAACTCAGCACCAGCTGAAGACCTCAACATATTTGAGTCAAAAATAAGAATTCAGAACATGCACTAAAACAACTAATTGCTGGAGCACAAGCAGTGTCATCGTGAAAAACAGAAATTTAATTACACTTTCACTCTCTCGGATATATCCTCGGTATACAAAGAGATTCAAATCTCTATCCAGTGCCTGAAACTGTCTGGCAAAGCCACATGGCATTATCTGCAGCACATCTCCAATGCAAAAGTCAGACGTTTTGAGGACATTTTCTTGCAAGACAATTCCTGCGGCTAGCCTAAGTCACCACACAAAGATATCCATGTTTATATCTTTTAGCTTCATATTTATCCACTGCTGGCTGAAGCTCTCCGTAGAATGGGCACCTTTTTGTCCTTGTACCATTACAATTAAATCGTTGGCTTGATGTAGGTTTCACGGCTCGATTCATGATGGTTGCTCTTCAAAGCTGTTCTTTCGGGATAGCTGTGGGATAGCGAGGGTGAGCGCTATCTTGAAACAACAGCTTTAAGAGCAACTATCAATTAAATCGCTGTTTATAAAATTACTTTGAATATGTATTAAACGTCAACAAGGGTTCAAAGGTGAAAGGTGAACGTTGGGCGTCATGGAAAAATGTGTTTAAAAGCAAGTGATTTTGGGCAGAAAACATGGCTAGAAGGGATAATGACGGATGGTCAAGAATAATGACAGTGGCACGTTCATCATGCGGGTGGATCGATGAAATCAGCTCGTGTGCAGGTGATAGGTGGATTATTACATTCCGTGGAGAGCGGTGGTGTAGCGGTAAGCACGCCGCGGTATGAACCCGGCGACCTGTGTTCAATTCCCGCTCACCGCCAAGACCAAAGGCGATTTTCTCAACCGGTCCTGGGCCTCCTCTAGGTCAACTTAGCCTCAAATGAGTACCTGGTGCAGTGTGGAAACATCGCCATGAAGGAGACAAAAGTATCCAGGTATGGTGCTGGCCTTCATAGGTGCTCGCTCACAGCATTTGAGCAATCAGTCTGTTTAAGGCTATATAGGGGACCTTTGTCTTTCTTACATAGCGAGATTGTAAGACAGCAACGGCTTGGGGAGGCCTTCATCCAGTAGTAGACTGATAATGGCTGATGATGAAGATGTGTGGAGACATTCACAGCAGACACATAGAAATTATGTAACACATTCAGGTGCCAAACGGGCACTGCACTTTAACTCGAATCTACATGTTCCCTTTAAGGACCGATATATTTAAAAGCAGTGACACCGTTTATGTACCATCTGCTTTTCTTTTAAACAAGAGATAGAAAGGCAATTAAAGGGTCTCACGGCTGGAGGCTTAATTCAACGTTGGTATGCAGTGTTAGAAGCAAACAAGTAGAGCAATATTATGCAGATGTGAAATGCACCAGTCCTTTTGTTAAGATTAAGTTATGTTAATTACTTGCACGAAATTAATATAAAGCAGTGTGAAGACACATAGTTAGCTTCTTGTGTAAGGTTGCTCAAGCATTGTGGGTGGTTGACTTGCTAACCTGTTGTCTGAGTTGCTTTCATTTCTAATATCACGTTGCAATATGAAGACTTTGCATAACAAATAGACCATAGTTTGTGGGATGAACGTCATGATAGGCATACTGTCACAGGGCACATGTATGAAGCCATTCTTCATTGTAAGCAAATTGATGACTACCATAGTCTTAAGAAGTTACTCTAAGGTGACACTTATTCTGGGAGGCAAAAGACAAAGCAATGTATGACCTAAAAATCCCAAGAGAGTACGTTTGAAGCAGTGGAAACAAATCTCACCTCAGCCCTAGATGAGCTACACCTCTACTATGAGCGCAACCACCTACATGCAAACCCAGCGAAGACTCAAGTCTGCTCTTTCCATCTC
>JAZEWU010000007.1:1649952-1665785 GCA_036362915.1 Geotria australis | reverse complement strand
TTGCGGAGTTCAATGAAAATGCAAGGGGCTGTGTAAGAAAATGGGAAACTGTAATTTAACATCGCGCTTCGAAGAATCGCAAAGAAGAAGATTAATTATTTGGATGGAGTGTCGAACAAGTCTACCATACATCAAACCAAGCTGGTGATTAGGGATCCTGTGGCTCACCTATGCGGCTCTATAATGTCTGGCTTCTGATGCAGTCTGCCAGAGAGAGCTTGAGTGGCTGAAGCATTTTCATGGCATTTTAGAGAGAGAGAAAGCATATCATGCTGGCCACAGTTTCTACTGCCACTCATGCCATCAACTTAAAATCACGTCCGTCAGCAATCAACTAACATCGCCATTGTGAAATATATTCCTGAGCATTACAGAAAACTCAACACAGTCATCAATAACACGGTGGCTTTAAATGGAAAAAAATACATCGTAGCCAACTTTTTGGACAATTCCCCTTATTCGTAGAACATTGAGAGACCAGAGATAGTGGATTAAAGTTGGAAACTGCACTGTGCACCACGCGGCCTGATAAGCATTACATTTGAAAAATATTTCCTGATGAAAAATAAAAATTCCATTGAAATGTTATACTAGAAAATGTTGGCACATTGCGTTATGGTTAGCCCTATTATAGTGAAGTAAAAAGGATAATTTTAAAGTGAGCTCCAAGGTTAACCCTGACGAGTGTTGTTGCTTGAGCGTCTACATTTGTTTTTATGGTTCCCTTTATTTATCAAAAAAAGTTGTGCTTGTAACTCACATGACATCGGGTGATGAACTGCAATACTGATTCATATTTTGACTTTTTTCGTTTAGAACATTCACATTATAGTTTTACTTTATTTTTCTGTGACATGGTTGTGAGTAAAGTCTTATGGAATACGGAACGCCTGGGAAACCCACCAGGAAGAGCTGGAATCTTATACTGAGGAAAGGGATGTCTGGTCCACTCTCCTTGGACTACTGCCACCGCACCCCTCACCAGGACAAGCGGTTTAGAAAATGGATGGAAGGAATAATTCTCTGAGTGTTCCCTGCAGTGAAATCACCAAATGTGGAAGGTAAGGGAGGTCTCTTGATCGATAATAACAAACCCCAGGCAACCTTAATAATTGATGGTTATCAAAATCTCCCTACACTACACTTACCCATGCCTTAAAATCATGGGCACTGAGTGACCATGCATCTCCATGCTGGTTAGTTCAGCTTTGTGAAAGGGGTGTTCAGGGTCAGTTCAAACATCACTCATCACTGATGTTAGCCATGGTCAGCAATCAATTCTTAAGTGATTGGATTGATAGTAAAATGTGATAACGCTTGCGTTATCATTCCACCCCTCATCATAACCAATAATGTTCAATCAAATGCTCGATAAAGGCCTTTCTGTACTGATACAGAGGGCCATACATACATGGAGTAGGATATTTGGCTTCACCCAGACACTCGCAGCTCACGACGCCTGAGGATGCCTCCAACATGGGAGGTGAAACATCGCGAAGGAGAGAGAGGGAGTGCTCGACAGAGCTATCGTGAAAGAACAGCTTCGAAAAGCAACTATAATGTATCGAGCCTGAAAACCTATGTCAGTATAGTTTCAATCCTGTCTTTCACCTGCATATGTTCCCCTTCCTGTCTCTCTATGTAATTCCAAGTATGCATCACTCCATATTGTTCCTTTTTCTGTGTTCATAAAGATGTGCTTATCTGCTGTATCATACCCATATGACATACCAAGTAGTGCAACATTCATTTAAAGCTTTCCTTGTGAAGCACATTTGAATGTCAGGTTAAAAAAGCACTCCGAAATGCTCTTGATATTTGTCCACCAGCTACACATTCTGCTGGCTTTTCCAGTTGTGACCCTCCAACAGATATCACTCAAGCAAAACATGTTTTTTTACTGTTCTGATGTAGGTTTCACGGCTCGATGGATGATAATTGCTTTCCAAAGCTCTTCTTTCGGGATAGACATATCACGGTAGTTATATTGAGGGTGGCACGGTGGTATAGCAAACAGTTCTCCCACATCCAGTTTCCTCCCACAGTCCGAAGACATGCTGGCTAGGTTAATTAGCCTGCTGACTAAATTGCCCCCAGTGTCCTGCGATGGACTGGTGTCCCATCCTGGGTATAGCACTGCCAAGCACCGTGTGTCTGCCAAGATCGGCTCCGCCCTCCAGCGACCGTCCACAGGATTTAGCGGATATTGATAATGATGATGACGCTTCAGTCATTCATTTGGAATTTGTTGCATCACCGCACCAACCATTTCGGAATGCCGAGATAATAACGTCTTACAGTGAAAAACTAAAAATAAACTATGTCTCAATTCATTTACCGAATGTTGCCATTGATTTTATTTAAGTATCTATCAACATCTATTGATGTGGAGATAATAACTCAAAATATTACTGTGCATCGATTACAAGTTGGTTCTATTGGTTGTAAATTGAGTCTTGAAAGCAAATTCCTGACAGCCAATATCATTTGGTTCAGTGAAAGGAAGTAACAGGCTTAGCCATGTGGATGACGCAAGGTCGCTATTGTGCCATTACTTAACTGTCCATTGCAAGGTCTGTCAAATGTATGTTCTAAAATTGTATCCCTTAAAGTAGATAGAAATAGGGAAAGCTTATTGCGCATTTAAGTTCATTTTGGGTAACATTTTTGCATGCAAGTGCCGCATGAACCTCCACTAACACCAAATCGATTTTGTCCTGGGGGTATTCAGAGCTCTAGTGGCTTTGCTCATAAATAAAGCCGTGTAACTGGGTCTGAGCTACCTTGTTATGTTGGTCACCTAACGCCCTTACTAATCCAAAGAACATCCGTTATTGCAGACAGGCAGGGACATAAGCACAAGAACGTTAGGCTATTTAGAGTGATACTCAACAACATTTCAAATGCATGTTTCGACACACCTTCAACTCACATGGACACTTTTTACTCTCTCCAAATGAATGGATTACTATAGGGAAGTTATTATCACACTTGTTATACACGACCAAAAGACCCAAGAAGAAAACAATCATACAAGAGATGGATAATCATTCCAGTGAATTTGGGATTTAAAAATGCACAGTGGTACATTTTGGATCCATTCTCATCGCAAAATCAAATGTTTGGTGAAATCTCCATGCACATGTTCTGGAAGTCTGCCATTCTCTGGCTTCCTTTAGGGAATGACAGATGGCATATTAAGCAGTAACTGCCAGAGTTTCTGGGCACAGGGCCAAGTGAAATCTGTAAGACTGAGAGAAGGGATTCGATGAATGATCTAGCGATGCTTCCCAACTGTATTCTGTAGCTCTTTCTTAGCCAAAACCAAACAGCAATCTACTATAGATATCGGATTTTTAGAAGACCTGGCCAACCAGCTATTATGTGAATGTTGTGAAATGCAAATGTAAAAATGCACGAGGAACTTAAGAAGCACGAGTGAAAAAACTTCACAAAGCAAGTAGGGAGGTGCTCAGCCAGAGCTGATTTTTTTTCACCAGAAAGATCGACCCCTTTCATCAGTGGCTTGGGAAATGCTGATGCGCTTGCTTTTAATGTGTTCAAAACTTATTTGGAGGCAATAATAATCTAAAGCAACTGCTGCTAGTACAGTTCATGCATGGATTCTCATGACATTAGCTTTGTTTTTAAAGATCAATGAGAAACCATAAAGACTGGCATTGTTGTTTTACTGTTCTTGCCTCGATAAATATTCATTTTTATTTATATATTTCAGTACAGCATATATACGGCGTAAAACAGATTACTGAGAGCAAAGATAGCATCCTCAACAATGCACATTAAGGCTATGACGCACAGCTGTATGAGTCAACAGCAAACAAGGTGCTCTACAATAGAATAAGTGATTGCAATGTGCAATGCCACGGTCATTTGTCATGACATTGTCACCAGACAAAAACGGTTTCAAATAATCTCATTAAAAAATAAGCAATGAAATAAGTGTTATAGTCACTCCACACATCTAGATATTATTAGTTTGCTTTCAACTTCAAATACTGTTCAAAAATAGAAGATTTTGTTTTGGTTTTGGGTCGATTTATAGGACAAGCCAATGTAATTGTGGCGGAGTTAGTTTTATCATGTGTACAAAGTTTAATACATTTTCATGCTCCTACCACAGGAATAAAATGACATCGGAAAAATTCGACCTTGGGCATCATTTCAGTAACTTTGTGTTGTAGTCCATCAGGAGTCTCTGAACCTAATCTGGGCATTGCTTTGCACTGGTCACAGTAGGGCTCAATTGCTGCAACAGTTGGATGAACAGTTGTAACACCTTTTGCTTACAATATATACTGGATGCAGCATTACTCACGGCTCCCATATCCTGCTGTAAAAATAATCAATGGCTGCTAAGTTAGGAGGGCAGTTTACTTTTGCAACCCAAAGTCTTGGTCTGCATAACCAACACAGCCGTTTTACTAGTATGGATACTCATTTGTGAATACTGTGAGCTTATGTTACTAAATTTACCTTTACCATGGAAAAGCTGAGTGATTTGTAGATATGCGGAAAAAAACATGGTATGAACCTGTCTAAATAATATCCAAGAGAAAGATAGATCTCCTATATTTATCACAGTGAATAGAATAAAGTTTGTCTACAGAAAATCATGGTGATTATAAGGAACTACATGGCATCATGTTTGTACCCCCTGAGTTTTAGCACTCACTGCTTCTTCACCTACCCAGCCAATGCCAAGGTTCATAGATCCAGAGCTACTGGAAACTTGGGGCCGTGGTTGAGGCTTGATGCCTTTGATACCGTCGATCATCAGATCCTACTTGAACGTCTTGAGAGTATGGGGATTTTTGGACCTGCCCTGAATTGGCTGGGATCCTATCTTTCCGACCGGAAGCAGTTTGTCAGCCTTGAAGGACAAAACTCGGAGATTCTTCCTGTTTTGTCTGGAGTTCCTCAGGGTTCAGTTCTCGGCCCACTCCTCTTCAGTATCTACCTACAACCTCTTGGCCATATCCTGCACAGCCTCAATCTTAGCTACCATTGCTATGCTGATGACATCCAAATCTATATCCATGCAAAGTCATCCATCAATGCGTCTGGTCTTTGCATGTCTTCTTCACTGTCTACTGTGAAGGCCTGGCTCAATTCAAATTTTCTAAAACTAAATGGTGAAAAAACTGAGGTCTTGCTTGTCGGAACCCCGCAGCAATTGTCTAAGGCTGAACCTATCCAATTGATGCTTGGCGGCCAGACAACTGAAGTTGCTAATGCAGTCCAAAGCTTAGGTGTGACTCTTGAATCCTCACTCACTTTTGAGACACACATCAATAAGGTGACGAAGGTAGCCTATTTTCATCTCAGGAATATAGCCAGACTGCGCAACATCCTGTCACCTGCGGATGCTGAGAAGCTAATACACATATTCATCTCTTCACGAATTGACTACTGCAATGCACTGCTTCCCGGAATCCCTGCCTATTTGATCAATCGTCTCCAACGTGTGCAGAATGCGGCTGCCAGAGTCCTCACTGGCACACCCTTCCGTGATCACATAACCCCAGTACTGATGTCTCTCCACTGGTTACCTGTTAAATACATGATTGAATTCAAGATCCTCCTTCTCACTTACAAGGCTCTCTCTGACACAGCTCCGACATACATTCGTGACCTTCTGCAGTCACCCTCCCTCTACAACACGACAACTACGATCCTCCAATACACGCTTGCTGTTTGTTCCCAGGTCGCGCCTCCATTCCATGGGTGACAGAGCCTTCTCGCGCGTTGCCCCAAGACTCTGGAATGCTCTTCCACTGGAAATTCGTTCAGTGCAGTCCTTGAACATCTTCAAATCTAGCCTTAAGACTTATTTGTTCCGTAAAGCCTTCAAGCCGTCCTGTCAGGACTTCTGATGCGGCTCGGCGCTGTCGTGCCAGGTTGTTGGCTCTCTTCATACCTGCACCTTTTTGGGAGCATTCGTTCCTTCCTCTGGCACCTTTTCGGAAGCATTCGTTCCTTCCCCTGGCTTGGATTGTTGTAGTGGGTTATCGGTGCCGTGCGGACATGTTGGCTCTCTCTCTCTCTCTTCCGATCTGTGTCTGCTAGGGGACATTTGTTCCCTCCTTGCTTGTTGTAGAATTATTATTAGTCTCCCTGTTGCATTTTCTTTTGTCCTTTGTCTTATAATTCGTTGCTACCGCTTGACTCTCAGTTTTCTGTCTCCCCGTTGTTGTTGTGCCGTTCTCTCCACAGCTCGGAAAAAAAAAATGATTGCTGATTTTCCGTGCTCTGTCGTTGTTGACATGTCGTTCTCTCTGCAGCTTTGTGCAGCGCTTTGTGACCCTCGGGTGAAAGGCGCTATATAAATGCTATTATTATTATTACTACCATATTTCACCAAACTGGTAATTGCGGTTTGGAAAAGGGAGGATATGTTTTGTTGCTTCTTGCCGAGTGGCTGATTGATGGGAGTTCCCTTGTCCAGAATAGTACCTCGGGTCTTCATGGCTCACGAGGTCCTGAGCCATATTCAGGCATGGCCCTCTTGAAGAATAAATAATTTATAAAAAAGGATTCCCACTGATTAAGTGAATCACTTCAAGAAAAAAATCTACCCTGATACTATTGACCATACATTATGTTGTATAAAACAAACAGATATGAAAAGTACAAAAAAATCACTAATTTCAACAAAAACATTGTAAATTTTGATAGATTGTCAGGTACATTCATGGGAAATGTGTAATGAACAAAAAATGTCTTTCAAATAAAGATAATGGTCCTCTTTTTTACAGACTTACAGAAAAATAAATAAAACACACAACATACTGGTGTGCTGAAGTAGTAAAAATTTGATTGGTGTTGTTCACGTGACTAACCTTAATAATTGGCCGTGTCCGGTGGACACATTTTTTACGTGACCCAATCTATAAAAAGGGATATGCTACAGACAGTGCATCAATTGTATTTTAAACTTTATAATAACAAATTAAATACTCAACATCAAAATCTATTTTTAAGATGCGTTTTCCCCCCAGCATTGTAATCATAAGTTACCATCACAAATTAGTACGCAACACAAAACAGGAAATATTCAAAATGGATTTTGCCCAAGATGGCTGATGCCTTATGGTAATCATAAGGTACCGTAAATGGTGGCCCTTTTCCTGACAGCCTAGCTCTGCGAGGGAAGCATACAAAATAGTCTTGTGTGCAACAAATACACGATATTCTGCAGCCCGTGGTCTCAGAAGCTGTGCTCTGACAGGTAAGAGCGCCAATTATGGTCATTAGGGCCCATAAACACAACATAAATTGCCTGGTGCAGCTTGCGGCTACTTCAACCATTACAATGCAAGCACACTCAGCCTTCGCACTAAACATCTTACGATATGTAGTGGATGTAGGCTGCATAAAAATGACTTCATGAAGAAAACCCTCGTTAACGATGGACTGGACGTGATGCAGCACCAAAGGGCATTTGTTTGGTCTTGCTGACAGGAAAAAATATCACTGCTGGCCCCTAAGTGACCACTACTAAAGCAGGCTAGCCAATCCCTTCAAGTGAGCACACATTTCTAATCAGGGCCCCTCCTGAAACAACATTTTACAGGGAACTGCATATCCTTTGAGAGAATGACTCATTATATCCCACCTGGAATGTTTCACATGGAGTAGTACATCACCACATAGAACCAATCGGAATTGCCCACCACCGAGATGGAGTGTAGAATCATGGTCATGTGCTTAGTGCTTGTGATATAGAATTGGATTTGTTAGTATTTTTCACTATTTATACCAAATGGACCACTCCCTGTTGTCTGGCAGTTTCCTGCCCCGAGTGGAGGATTATTCACGACCTTTCAGTATATTCGAAGTAGCCTTAATCATTTATTTTCTGTTGCTTTGGTTTTTCTTTTTTTTCTTTCGTTGTTGACATGCCGTCCTCTTCGCGGCCCTTGTGCAGCGCTTTGTGACCCTCGGGTGAAAGGCGCTATATAAAATTGATATTATTATTATTATCAGCATTATGAAATGAAAAATCCATTTGGTAATCTCACAGCACATTGTGCTGTAGTTAGAAAGAACAACCACCAAAAGAGATGTTTCACAAGACTTACGAAAAATCATTCTAGTGTCCTTTGTAATGCTTTACAAAAATAAGGGTGTATTTTCCATATACTATGCCGAGGAATTGCCACGAGACAACTAATCATTTGAATTTTCAGAGTTGGAGATTCATTGGCCAAATGCAATGCCAACAAAAAAATAATTGTAATGATATTTTTTATTGTGCAAAACCGTTTGGTGGCCAGCCTGAGATCAACTCGCTAGACTCGAATCTTCATTGTTATCACAAGAGTCCGCGTGGATTCACACCCAGGGTGTCTGAGTGGTACCGGCTCGGTGCTCTGTTCTCTCAGCCACCCCTAATATAACGACGCGTTATTATTCCGGAAGAGTGTCGGTGAAACTGTCAACGTGACCCACTTTTGTGAGGTGGGAGGTTGAGGTAATAAGATCTCATCCTTTCAAGGAATTAAAGTTCCGATCCGTGTCTGCTTGTTCACCTACAAGATAACAACTCTTGCACCCATCTGCGAAACATGGCTTACCTAGAATTATCGCTGGAGCATGTAAAGGAATTAATAAATAAATCGCCCGGTTGGCCTACCCGAGTGAGATACATTGGGCTAGAAGTGTAAATATGAAGTTCATTATCCTCACATATTTGTGTTCAGTTATGATTTCTGTGCATAAAGTATTCGTGCAATAACCTTACAATTATGCAAACTGCAAAGCTATATTGTGACGCATCTTCGAGTCAAGATTCTGTAGACAACCCAAAGCCAATGCGTACAGTACAGCCAACCAAAACATCCAAAATGGAATAATAATGATGAAACAAGCTAATTGTTGCATTACAACGGCGGGAGAAATGTCAGCAGCTTGGAGGCTCTCATCTAGCAGTGGCTTGATGGTGAACTGATGATGAAAAAAACAAAGATGATGAGGACAACGTCACATTCATATTCAACAACATATGAAGAGGGCTGTATTTATTACATTTTTATTGGAGACACAAAACTGTCAATTTTTGGGAGCACGCAGCTGGAGATGAATATGTACATGTACCTAGGTCATTAAAGAGGTCAATGAGAGCAGGATGAAGTGCTTTTGTACTACTGTACTGAATTTAATAATCTGGAGCTACACACCAGTTGTGCCTTAAGGAAACAATTTCCATTGAGTGCATATTACCTACCGTAACATGGCTCAGTAACATTGATACAATGAAGATTGAAGAAAATCTAAAGAGTATGCAAAGAAGAATGGGGAGACACATTCTTGGAATTATGGTGAGATACAAAGAGGAACATATAGTTCAGAGAATAAACATATATTAAAGACAATATTTAAACAGTTCATGAAAGCACGTGGGCTGGAGCAGAATACCTCATTCGATGGGATGATGGCTGACGGACAAGACCGGTTATGGAATATCAACCAATGGATGCAACACGACTGACATAATGACCACTGCATAGATAGAGTGAAATCGGCTTATGTGCAGATTTGAGGAGTATTGTGGTGCCATAGGACGATCCCATGGAGGATGTGAGAGCATGGGGATGTCTTCATCCACCAGTGGATAGATCACAGCTGATGATGCAAACAAACCAAAATATAGTGATGATGCCGCCAACGTGGGAGGTGAAATGCTGCAAGGAACAGATAAAGTACACTCGACACGGCTATATCAAACAAACGCTACCGAGAGCAATTCTCATACATCGAGCTGTGAAAACCTACACCGATCCAACAGTTTTACATTGAAGGGTGAAGGTATTAAGATAGGCACTAGGGCATCAACAACCATTACATTCCAAATGTCTGTGGAGACAGAGTGAGGTGGAATTGGCAGGGTCACTGCCTCCTAACAGTTCTATGTAAGCGTGACCCAAAACGCTACTCAAAAGCCATAGGACCTCACTTGTAAACACTCAAGACATGAATCAAATATTGTAATGCTTTTGTGCAACTGATAATTTATGGCGCAAATGTCACTCTCAGAATGGTAATCCAGGGACAGACTTATATTTGTGTTGCTGAAAATTAGCGGATTTTGCAAACTGAAAATACAATTGTTAATATGTTAGATGCCTAATGCCCTCTGGCCACACACCACGATCTAGTCACTATGGAAAATGTTCCCTATACCAATTCCTTTTCTGCAGTAACACAAAAATAAAGGAGGCATGTTATATTACTGAACATAAACATGATTTTACTGGAAGTGAAAGCTTCATGCTTGAATGACTGCAATCACATTACATGGGTTGCTCATTATTTTTTTTGTTTTTATTAAGTGGGCTACAAAGATGTTGGACACAAGGGATTACAGTAAAACTCCAATAAACAAGGCAGCAGTTATGGGCTTTATTATAGTTACTTCATGAAGCAACTAAATTTGGTACCAAAATATTTAAACGAGTAGAAATAATATTCATTCCCCATAGAAATTCTGATATAGAGAAGCATTCAATGCTAATTTATAATGAACTTCATTTTGGTATCATTCATAGTCTTTGTATAAAAAATACATGTTACAGCCAATGTACGTTCTGAGTTAATTATATTCTACCTAAATAACTCAAACCAAATAAAGGAAGCACTGTTGATTTGCTTATTCATAGAGATAAAAACGCTATGTTAAAAAGTGTGTTAGAGAAATACAAGAGATTCTTAACAGGAGCAATTGTAAAAATTGGTAGAAGCAGGTCAAAGCAATTACTACACAGACCTGGAAGGTTGTCTGCAGTAAAAAGAAACATCATTATTACTGCTTGAGAATATCATTCGTTATTCCTTTCATGGCAACAAACACATGACGCTATGAGAAATAAATGCACGTGTGTGTGTGTTCGAGAGGAAGAGGTAACAGCCACTGTATTTCCAGAATGGTTTGTAACAATAGGGCTCTGCCACTTATAAAAAAATGTTCTTTGCTCATAGATCTGGTAATCACCAAGCGCACAGCTGCATCCATTGTTGAACATTTTCTATCATTTTGCACTCATTTCAATACTTTTCATTAAAAATGAGTTGAATGACAAATATAAATTATGGTTGCCAATTCTTTATTCTTTGTACAGGCCTAAGCATTTTTTTTTTATCACGCATACCCCATACATTGTTATTAACAAATTGTTTTACAGGCACGTGATTGAGCTTTGTATTTAATTTTGTTTCAATCAACACTTAGTGGAGATTAAATAATTTTGTTAAAATTAACCTTTGCCTCAGTAAACTGGGTAAAATTAAATGAAATCATGGTTCTACCGTTCATGTTGAATGAAAGCCAATTTTGCACTCAATTATTTTTCTCATGTTTTGAGGACACGTGTCCTCCTCCATTGCTTGCATGGAAACAGTATGTGACAAAGTCTGGCACAATTATTTAGCCATCGATTACAATTTGATAACGAAAGTATCTATTCATTGGATAATTATAACATGAATTACAATAGTTTAATTTACCATTACATTACTATCTTAAAACTCATGCATATGCAGTACAAGTGGGAAAAGACGCTGCTTAAAGTACATGAAACTCAAAAAAATCTTAATCGACAACTTTTTGGTGACCAACTTTTAAAATGGCTGCGAGCCCAATTTCTTGCATCCTGAAAGAGGGTAACTTCCTCCAAATCCAGCACGAGGCGGCTGACAATGTCTATGATGATCAGGCTTCCAACGTGGGAGACGAAACGTCACGAGGGAGAGCGCTCGACACTGCTATCCTGATGCGACTCAATGCTGTCGTGCCAGGATGTTAGCTCTCTTCCTACCTGTGCCTTCATGGGAACATTTATTCCTTCCTCTGGCTTGGACTGTTGGTGCGGGTCAGTGGTGCCGTGCCGAGATGTTGGCGCTCTCTCTCTCCCGATCTGCGTCTGCCCGGGAACATCTGTTCCCTCCTTGCTTGTTGGAGAATTATTAGTATTTTTTCTGCTGTCTTTATGTCATATGTCCTATAATTTATCGATATTGCTTGACTCTCAGTTAATCTGTGTTGATGTTGTTGACATGCCCTTCTCTCCACAGCCTTGTGCAGCGCTTTGCGACCCTTGGGTGAAAGGCGCTCTATAAATGCTATTATTATTATTATCCTGAAAGAACAAGCTCTGAAGAGCAACCATCATGAGTCGAGCCATGAAAACCTACATCAGTACAATGCCGATGTTACTACGCCGTTGCCTCCAACCATCCAGCAGCACACATGGAGACAGAGGTTTAAAACAAATCTAACCATTTTCGTCTTATCTGATTTGTCAATTAAAGAAACTGATAATACATAGCATAATCAATTACTGACATAATCAAATACAAATCACATAGCAGCAATTTTGTATAATTCTGATCCTGACATATTTTGGTATATGTAATTGACTTTTTGTACTGTTGCAAATTCAATAATGTCTGTGTATGTTAGTAATTATTTATTTTAACCTCCACTGAAGCCAATGTGTCAATGGATTCAACACAAAATCCAAGCTGAGCAGACAGCATTATCAGCGAAGAAAATCAATCAACTTAAGGCTACCTCAACAATTGTCAGAAACATCTAACATTTTACATGAAGTAATAAAAGCATTTATGAATAATTATATTGATCTATTTATAATCATTCACATTTCCATTTCTATGACAACACTGTCCAGGTGAAGCCAAAAAGTAATTACGTTTCAATGCGCTGTGTATTTTCACTATAGTTTTATATTTGCCTGCCATGTCAGAATTAATGGTACTGCAATTCGCCCTTCATTGTCAAGCAACTAATATTGTAACATGTTTCGTGGCGTTGGACCGATGGCGCAATGGTTAGCACATTGTGCTATAAATCCTCTGGTGATCCCAGTTCGATTCCTGGTCGCAGCCAATTTCAGTGGTAAGTGATATCATGCCCTCCACCCACTTCACCTGCTGGCATTGACCGGTTTGAAATATGGTCAAAAACCTCCTTTGCTTGGGAAAGCCATTGTCTATTCATTAATTGGGTATGAATGGAAATAATTAATATTTTTTTGTATTTCGCCTTGGAAAAAAACTAATTTCAGAGCCTCCCCCTGATATTTGAATACATAAGTTAATAGCAATGGTCGGCTTGCCTATGTTACCGCATGCATAAAGATTCGGAAAAAAATATAATGTAATCATAAAATATAAGACTTCATACCCCAAATGACCAGTGAAGGTCCCATGATACCTGTGAAACAAGGCAGTATCTATAGTGAATGGGGCTATCACTAATTTACATGTGGGGCTCCATAGTCATTAGACAAATGTGACTTCTGGACCAATGACAGCACCAATACCTTGTGTGAACTGGCTATTATAATACAAGGCTTTATGATGTTTAATGGTAATTCTTTCGTTCAGGTAAAAAACGAGGCGCGATTTTTTTTTTTAGAATAGAATATTGAAATTATTCTTGGTTTACTGGATCTTAAGACACCATGGGTTGAAATTGTCGTAATTTGGTAAATAATGACCATAGCCAAGGCTTTTAGGTTGATAAATGCAGCACAAACAATTATCGGCAACAAGGGACCCCACACTATTGTCATCCGTCCTTTTGATCAATGGCAAGTCCAACTGCAAGCCTCATATACTTTGTCCTTTTTATCCGATGACTGTAAACACTGATTTACTGTACAACACACAGGAGGTGTCAGGTGTCCAAAGAAGACTGCACGTTAAGCATTTTCTAGCTATTAAATTGACCTTGAAATAAATTCATTTTTTGATTAATAGTATCACATTAGAATAAGACCTTGTTAAATTTGTGGCATTTTTAACAAGAAGAGTATTCAAAAGGGCATGTAAAGAACATCGAGTGTCTGTTTTTTTTTATCAATGTCCTAAAAAGCCCTCGGCATTAAATCATAAATTGGGTGACCTTTTAGTGTTGTCAAAATGCACTGGCTCACATCAATAAGCAAATTGACATCAGGGGCATTAGGAAAACATTATGTTGTAATAAAAAATGAAACAAAGAAAGCCGTAATGTTTTTTTTAGAGAAAAGCACGGGTTTAAATTTGCAGTGACATCGACTACTTATGCTTTTAACCCATAAAATACGAGACACATTTTAACAACAACAACAACAACCTAGGACATTTGTTTTTCTAGCAACATTTATATAATACAAGGCTATAATAAAGGCAGTGTATTTCAAAGACAAGTATAGTTTGCCAACAGGGGGTAATCTTGCCGTGGGGTTTTACCCAATTAAATATTTTGCAGGTAATTTTTCAAACTTCCAAATTTGTACATACATGGCCTGTACTTTTTTCGAGTTGTGTACTTTAGATAATTGAAATTATGAATGTGATCGACAGAGACCATCAAGGTAATTTTGATGATCTTTGCCTCTCAAAATACGAATTAAGCATTGCATTTAAACCAAAGGAATGTGAAAAAAAGTAAGCCTCAGATTAGCAAACCACATAAGTTGAAAATAAAAAGTTGTAAGGATTTGACTCAAGCATTTGCTCGAGGCAACAATTATTAAAATTTTAGCAAACTGACACAAATACTGTAACACAAAATAAACACGACATTCAGATATATTTCCTCACATTGTGCTTCTATTGCAGTCTGAGCTAGTCTCTTTATAAGGGTTGAATTTTGAATAACATTTGATAATAATGATTATCATATTATTATGTAAAATGATACACCCTCGATGAAGGCCTGCTCACAGCGTGACAATTATGCAGGCGGTTTGAGCATACTCCACCACACTGGTAAGTGCGGGTTGGTGAAGAACTGATCCAGAACTGCTTCAGATTTAGCCCGCCAATGACGTTAGCCGTGAAACTGAACTCGGCCTCCCGGGTTCATGGCAAAGTGTGCTCACACCTGCCCCACCGCTCCACCCCATAATAATGATAAATAAGGGTGATTGTACAACACTGGCAATTATTGGACTGGGCCTTTTGAATGTCTACACAGCCTAAAAGCACCGAATGTGGTCTATTGATATCAGCACTGGGCAGAAGATGTGTGTGGTGCTGCTGGCCATATCATCTCCTTGAGCATCACGTTGATCATCATAAGTATGATCAACTAACAACACAAGACCCAACAGTCTGTACGATAAAACTCAGGGCACGACTGTGTGCAGTTGAAGTTGCACACAGATGGCCCAACGCATTGCCCTGAGTCAGGGTTTTAGACACAGCAGTGCTCGTTATTACATGACCCATCCAATAACATAGAGGATATGATGGTGTGAATAATTATTTATTTAGAGTTGTGATTTGATTGGCAGCTGTTTATTACGGATTAAAATGCATTCATGTGTAATCAGCTCATCTTAGGTTTGAGTGTAATGGTTTGTACAAAGTGCAGCGAGTGTTAATATTGATGGTTGTCTTCAGAGCGGTTCTTTCGGGATAGCCGTGTCGAGCGATCTCTATCTCTCCCTCGCAACGTTTTACCTCTGAAGAGCAACCATCATGAATCGCGTCGTGAAAACCTACATCAATGCTGTGTTAGTATTGTCAGATTTTCTTGTTTTTATTTCGTTTTCGGGTGTTTTATAACACAGCACACCTTTTGACCAACGCATAAAACATTGAAGCAAGGGAACTCAGCCAGTAAAATGTATACTTAATACTATTCAGTCTCATACCTATAGTATGAGACTCTCAGTTTTCTGTCTCCCCGTGGTTGTTGTGCCGTTCTCTCCACAGCTCGGAAAAAAAAACCAACCCAAAAATAAAATTATTGCTGATTTTCCGTGCTCTGTCGTTGTTGACATGTCGTTCTCTCTGCAGCT